>WBMV01000301.1:429231-691811 GCA_013396655.1 Campylorhamphus procurvoides | reverse complement strand
GGCTGCGGAGCGAGCGCTGCCCGTGCTGCCGCCCCTGACCCCGCCGCCCTGCCGGCGCTGTCGGGGAGTCGCGATAGCACGTGGGGAGGGGAGAGGGCTGGGGTCTGCCTGGTGCTGTGGAGACCGCTGCCGGAGGGTCTCCTTTCTGCGTGGAAGGAGAGGGGAAGAGAGCAAGTAATCTAGAGGTATTGCTGAAAGCCTTCTCTAATCCCCCGTGTCCGTGTCTTTTCTAGGGGGTGAGCTCACACCATGCAAGAGGTGGTGTTTTGACTCTTCTCTTAATTCCTTTTTTTTTTTGATGCCTATTGTTGGCGTGCAGTGGAAGCTTTGTTTCCTTCCTTTATGAGGGGAAAGAAGGTTACGTGGTTGCACTCCCGTAACCCCACGGTCGGCAGTCAGAAGCACACGGGGAGATGACAGCAGCTTGTTGAGCGGCTCGCGTGTTGGAACAGTTGTGCGGCCTCACTTCCAAAAGTTCTAGCGCCGCTGTTGTTTGCAGCAGGTCTTCGGAGTTCTTAAGGGAAACAACCCGTGGGCTGGAGAGACGGGTTTCTTTTGTTCTGTAAAGCTCTGCTCGGATTTGGCTGAGGAGCTTTTCATAATCCTTGTTTCCCTTTTGCCGATTATATTGTTAATAAGTGTGTGTTAGCATGCTAGTCCAAACCCAGGCCTTAGCTCCCGTAGTAACAGCATCACCCTGCTTGTGCTAATACTTAAGGCAAGATATCTTCCTCTGCTTTCCCTAGAATTGGTGTGTGATGGTTAAGTCCTTTCCCTGGACAGCTGTTGTCTTCTGCTGCATGTTGATGTCGTACACCTTAACTTATGCCGTGATTTGAACCGTTAAGGTTCATGCATCCCTTTTGAAGAGGATTTAGTTACGCTTGTTTATGATCTTTCCCTCTACACCCCTCTTCCAGACATATAAAATATATTATTAGAAGAACTTTGCTTGGTAAGCAAGCTGAGTACCTGGAAGACTGAAAAATACACTGGCAACTTTACTCTGTCTTCTACTCTGCATGCATGTAAATATCTGTGTGCAATTTCTCTGTAGTGGTCAAGTTTCATCCAGAGAAGAAATAGATTAAAGAGAGTGAATTTGGGTTGTATTGCAAGCTGAAACTTTTTGTGGGGTCTCTTGTCTCATTTTCTTCCAAAGTTAGAAGGTGTTAGCAAACAGGAGAATCCCAGCAGAATGGGCACTGCTATGCAAAAGCAATGTTTTCACTCTGCTGCCTGAACATTCCTTCTCTTGCACTAAATTGTGCATTTACTCAATTAACTTCTTAAATTTGGATTATATTTTCCTTATCTTTCACTGTGATGTTAGAAGTCTAATGGGCAAAGTAAGTGTGGAGTTTAACAAGCAATACCTGGTCAGAAACTTTCTGGGCAAGATGTTTTTGGACAGCCAAGTTTTTAGGTCCTAAAGAGTCTTGTAGTCCACAACTTTCTGAAGAAGAAAGCATATGGCAACTGGTCTTGAAGTGAGCTCCTGTAGCTGCTGCACATTTCAGCTGTGTAAAAAACCCATGCTTTGTGTGCAGTCCAATTAAATTAAAAATAACAAAATTTCTCTCATAACAGTAGACCTATTTCTTTGGTGAGCTCTGTCTCAGATGAGGCAAAGGCTCTTTGTCTCTAGCAATGAGATCCAGTGATATAGGGATGGGAGCAGGGAATCATTTATGTAGTCATCAGTGTACTGGGTGCAATTTCCCTTCAGTTCCCTTATCTGCATAATACCAATAAAGTGAGATGGTTAGATTGTGTAAGGGGCATTAAGTATTCCGGAACAGGTCTCAAATAAAGAAGTAGTTACATTATTGAAGGTCATAGAGAAAGCTGTCCTAAGTGTCTGTGCGCTATCCAGTCTCAATACTGAATGAAGGAAAAAGAGTGAAAAATCTTGTGATATAAACTGCTTTGAAACACGCCTAGAGAGTTAAAATTGCAGTGGAGCTCTAGATTCTGACTTACTTTGCAAGCCACTGTTTTTCATAGTTTCTAAGGTGACACTTGATGTCTTGTTACAATTTTATTGTAATCTGTTAGTGCTACTTGAAGCTACAGTGCTCTGCAAACCCTTAACGGTCAGTAGAACATCTAATTGAGTAGACTGTGCTGTTTCTTACCAAATGCCCAACATTGGTCTAAGCTCTTAATGTGAAATCATGATGAAAACATGATAGGTTTAAACTTAAGGCATGAGAATGAGAGGCATGGTGAAGTAAAGTTTTAAGCAGTGTAATTACAGCTGTTCAAAACTTCAGGTAGTGGTTCAGGCTGACTGTGATACCTGGTTCAGATGTTGTTATATAGATGTTGGAAGGTGGATAGCGTTTGTTTGTAGAAGTTCAGGCTTTTATTTGTCTATTTAGAAGCATCTCCAGTAGAAATTGTAGTTTTCCAAAAGTCCTATTTGACAGAGAAATTTGTTGGAGTGATAGATTCATTGCAAATAGGATCTTATTTTGAGTGTGCTTTACTGCCATAGCTGTAATGCTCTTACAAAACATTGTTTTGGCTGAGTCACGATTGTCATCGGATAAGGAATGTGTTTGGATAGGAATGTTCAGCTGTAGTCTTTGGGGAAAAAGAAATAGCATCAAACCTGTTGACATTTGGAAAAGGCAGTCTAAATGAAATTAGAGATAACAAATTGATGACTCATTGTATGTCCTAAAATCCTCCACAAACTTGTAGTGAAGATGTTCATGTTTTCCAGTTCCTCATTCATGTTAGAAACGTATTGATCGCGATGGTATAAGATGCTCATTGTGAAATATATTCCCAGCTTTCTGTCATCGATTGTTTGAGATAGGTGAGAGGTGTTTTTTTGGTTTTTTTTACTGTTTCTCTCGGGTTTAAAACTAAGCAGCTTGGAAGGGGGAAAAGCCTAACTGTTGCTGAAAAAAATGTCTTTCATTTGATAAGAATGTGAAATACCTGAAAAAAGAATAGGTTAAAGTTGTTAAAACTGTCTCTCTTGTTCTCGTAATCTTCTACTTTTAATTTTTCAAAATAATTTGGGTCTAACTCCCTCATTTCTACTTCAGTGTAATCTGATGAGGTATGTGTGTGTGAATGTCTGTTCAATGGGGTTTTTTGTACTGTCTTGCTGTATATTGTCGATGACAAGGGTATATTTTTTTTTTGAAAAAATAACTTTATATTTACAGAATATATGGCATATGCATTTCAGTCTGGGATATTGGAAAGAAGTTGTGTTCATAGTCCATTTACTTTAAAGTTGTTTTCTTATTTTGCTATGGGAACTGGTTAAACTTGTGTAGTAAGACCTGAAAGAGTGTATTAACAAGATTCTTCACCCAATTTCTCTAAATATGCAGAGGTCAGGAATTCTTCGGCAGCATGTATGAATTAAAATATTATGTAAGAAGGATTTATTTTTGGTTTCTTTTGGGTGGTTAAAACTACCTACTGTAATACAGAATGCATTATTTTTTCCAGTAGTTCTGTGTCTGGTTTCTGAGAAATGGCTTATTTTCTTTTATGTTTTCCTGAGTTGATATTAGGGAATAAGAATATCATTGTTCCTTTGGGCATATCACCTCAATTCCATCTCTAACAAGTTTTAGTGATTATCCTTGGGTATGAACACAAGGAAGAGGCAACTTGTTACAGTAAAAAGCTTTTTAATAGGAAGCAACTGCTTGCAATTGAAGTTCTCGTGTGAAGACTGAAGAGGGATGAATTTTAACTAGGCTAAAATGCAATTTGTAAAAGAATCAAACTTTAAATTTATTTATTTATTTTAGTTCTCTGGCTGTTGTAAACTTTCATTCAAGTTTGTTTTTTTCCGGAACTGGTCAGAGCAATGAATTATGTGCAGTAGGTCAGAATAATAACTTTTAATAATCTCTTATAGCCTTAAATATAATGAGGTCACCATTCAGTGTGACTAACAGCTAGCAATAAGCTAAAATGACAGAACTTAGGTTGCTCTTGGGAAGTCTGATAAAAACTTTTTCATATTTCTATAAAAGGTGAAAAAAATTTTGACATTTGTAGCTCCAGCTAGTGTAAACACATGACCTTTTCAGGGGATTGTACATATGGAAAGCAGTGTCTACACTTGAAATGAAACCTTACTTCTGATCTCATTTCTTGCAGAGTCTGCTGCAATCGAGGAGTCACACTGTGCTCAAGTTCAGAAGTGCTTTACACATGAAATCTACTGGCTCTCTAGCTGATTCTGCCCTGTCACCATCTCAACAGGTAGAGTGCTTTTGTGCATGGCAGATCTGTCACAGAAGTACTCTAAGGAAAAGCCTAGTAATTTTGGTTTTGATTTTTAACACTCACTGAGTTTAACAGAGATAGAAGAAGGTGTTTTGACATTTCATCAGAGCTTCTATTCTAAAATGGAACAAAGTCAGACATCTAGGGCATCTGGAAGGTCCATTTCAGTCACATCAGTGTTTTGCTTTGGGTCATTTTCCCCTTCAATTCTATATATATTATATATTTTATATATATATATGATTTTATTTTTTCTGCAGTGATTTGGGCGGAAATAACATCACTGAAATCTTTGAATGGTAGGGGGATGGTTTGCCACTAGGAAGAAAGGAACTCATAAAGTGCTACTCAGAAGAATGCAAAATAGATTTTTGCTCCTGTAGTAGAATATCTGGGGCAGGAATACACATGGAAAAGCTCTTCTTTATAACGTTGAAATGAAAAAGGTTGCACTTTCCTATAATTCTAATGCTCACTATTTTTGCTGTAGTTAGAGGTTTCTTTTTGCTTTGGTCTGGTTTGTTTGTGAAGGGTATAGGTAACTTTAACTTACGCTTAAAAAAGCAGTTAGGGTGCTAGACCACTGATAAAACTAGAATCTTTCCAGAAGTATGTGTCCCCCTGAGTTTTTTTTCCTTGCAGTAAGAAGCCATATTTTGAGTATGAACTTTTTCTGCTATCTTTATGTATTAAGTTGCTATAGGCTATAGTCATAGTCGTCCAGTAGCATCCTACTTATATAGTAGTTTGGGCCTTAGTAATTGGAGCTTCTTCTTATGTTTTCAGTGATTAACAAAAAAATAATGTAGACTCGTTCTAAATGTTCAGTATGTGGAGTTGCTACCAGCCAGGGAAGCTGCTCTCTTCTTTGTTGCGGATGAATTTGTGTTTGAGAATGCAGTGAATTCTCATCTATCCAACTGTTTTGAATACAGTTTTAACTTCCCTGATCTCCCTACTTGTAACAGAAATCAGACTTGTCCTGATGAACTCAGGGGTGGGAGTGGCAATTAGTATCTCATAAGGCTGAATTTAAGTTGGGCATCTGAAAGAGAAGTTCCTGACAGAAGCCTGGGTAAAAGATGGAAGATTCAGAAATACGGCAGTCTCTTCTACAGTGTCCAGAAGAAAAGGGAATTTTTTAGTATGGTTTGCATGTGTTTCCTTGTGGGTGGATTTGGTTGCTCCTGGGAGTTTAAACCTGTAGTACAGCTTCTGTGTCTATGCTTCTACTTCCTTGAACCAGTAATTTAAGAACCTGTTGGCCTATTTAGTCGAATTGGATAGAAGTCTCAAAGGTAGTTGAGCTTTATAGGTTTGGTGAATAAAAGGTGGCTGAGTAATGGAGGGTTCTAATAATAGTAATGGTTGCTGTGATTTCCTGTCTTACTGACACCAAAGAATTCATGTAGGGGACAGTAAGCAAGCAGGCTTTGGGTTTAATAATACTAAGTACAGCTCTTGTTGGTATAGAAAAGAGTGAGAGCTCTCACTTGCAGCTGAAGCACTGTGTAGTGTCTGAAACCTTTATTATGCTATTTTAATGTTTGTGTTATAACAGCAACTGAAAATCATGTGGCTGTAGCAGCTGGAATTTTAATCCTTTTAATTATGACAGATTTTCAAAGCATGTTCTGGCTGATTTGGTCAGCTGACTATATAGTATGTACAATAACATCAAGTGATTGCACAAATTCTGACAGCAGTGGTCACCTCACTGGAACGGGATGTATTTTTAGGTTTCTCTGCTAGTAACAGTCAAGTGTGTGTACTTAATCACACTGAACTGAATTGAAGGTAGTTGCTGACACTACACTATTAGAAAAGGACAGCTGTTCCTTCTTGCTGTAGTCATTGATTTGACACTGTCTTCTCACCATATTGTGACAAGGAACACAGTGGGATATAAACACTGTAAATATTAGTGGTACATGTTTTAAGGACATGTATTTTTCTTCAGATCAGTAATGACACACTCTGTTAGCCCTTTCAGTTTGCTGTATTAGAGAAAATGAAAGGACTTTGTTACCTCCAGCAAGAATTTTCTTTATCTCTCAGTTACCCAACAGCTTTTTCCTTTACAAGGCAGTATTTGGAAAGAGGGTGGTTCTTGTTCTCAGGATAGTAGTAATGATATATCGGTTATGATTATTTAAAGTAGAATTATTCATATGTGGATGCTCTTAATCTAGGAATCAAAAGGTGCTAAGTTCTATGGTTCACAAAGTAAGCTTACAAAATAGAATGAGTCATGGCCATTTGCTGATTAATGAATGTGCTAATTCTTGAGGTCTTACCCATTTATTTCACCAGTTTGACAGGGTTGTTTGTTTTTTTTTTTTCCTTTGGACTTAATGTGCACTTTAATAATTGTATTGTATCAGAAGCCTTAGCTAGTTTAAGCAGTCCAGGAACTCATAACTGCCCAAAACAGCTATGGAGTTTGAAGCCCAAATATTAAAACTAAAAATACATAAAAGGGCATTTAATATATTTAAAGGGACTCTGTAGTAACCTCTAAATAAAACATGACATTCTGAAATGAAATGAAAATGAAATTCTCCTGCAGGTGCTGTGTAGTTAAGCAGAACTCAGAATTTTAGTGAATGTTCTGCTGATGGTCTACTGAAGTCTGAAGAGATTCTAAATTATATATTTAGATAAGGAGCCAAAGAATTTGAATTTCAAGATAAATGGCAACTAATATCAAACTTTCTGGTGACCAGTAAAATTCTTATTTATGGAAACTGAGAGAATATGTCACTTCAGCTGTTTAATTGATTGTGTGTATAACTGCTTCTTTATAAAAAGAACCTGAAGCATCTGCTATAGAACAAATTAGTATCTACCTATTCTTGGTATTTGTGTCTGCTTTGGCTTTCATATACTGTCTGTTACTGATATTTCATGTCACCAAGTTTTGTTTCCTTCTTGCACACTTCAAAATGTCATTTGCGTGTGTGAAATCGTTAAGTTTTGATGAATATTAGCTTATATGTGAAGAAGTCCAGAGGCCTGAGAAAAGCCAGTATCATCATGCAACTCAGGTTTCACAATCTGACTTGTAAAGACCAAGATAGTGTGCTGGGGAGGAGGATGTTTTACTGTCTTAATAGAATGTTCTGTGTAAGCTCACACAGGCTATTTAAAGGCAGTATTTAACAATGGTTGACTAATTTAGGGTATGTCTACAGAAATGGTGCTGGCAGCTTAGTTTGACTGTTCTGAGCTGCTGCGTGTGGGCCAGCTTTGGCCTAGAAGCAGTAGAACAGTGCTGGCTTAGCAATGTGTGCTGCCTAACACACCTGCCCATTTCTCTGCAAGTAGCTCACTTCTGGCCAGCATCTAGTGAGCAGGGTGCAGAACTTTTTGCAAAGTAGGTAAACAATATATATTTTTTTATTTTTTTTTATTTTAAATCATCATTGTGGCTAATTGATTAAATTAAGCTTTACTGCTACAAGGCTGTTGCTTTAGGGGAGGAAGACTGTTTAGATACATGAAACAAGGGCTGGGGTCTCTGAGGGCTGGCTCCTGCATTATAAACCAGTAATTGTCTTTTTCAGTGCTGTTTGCATTGTCTTAAGCACTTTAAAATCCACACATAACCTGAGAGATTCCTTTTGATGTCTGCTCACCTGTTGACTGGAGTTGGTTGGCTACAGTTTGGTTTCAGTATTGATGCAAATTTCTGAGATTTTCCTTGGTCTAGCAACAGGCTGCTGTATTTGGCAAGAATTAACTTAGGGCTTTGCTGGAAGAACTAAAAATATCTTCAGAGAGGTCCAATAATTTTTTCATTCTTTACTGAACATGTTTCAGCTCTTTGTAGTAGATGCTATCTGACTTAATTTGCAAGTTGAAAGCAGGTTGTGTGCCAAAAAGGTTTGCAAAAATGTTTAGCAAGTCAGTCAGTCAGTCACTGAGTCCAGTGACTGATGCACTTGACAATTTTTTTGAAACTTGTTACTCAGCATATAAATGCTAAGGTATAGTGAGGGAAATTCATCTGTGTTTTGCCTGCTAAGTGTAGCACATATGCTTCTTTGTTAGATGTGTTCAGGAGAGTGGGTGGCTAAAATATTTAAGTCATCTAAATTACGACGGATGGGGGGATGAGGGCTGATTGCTACTTAAAATTGGCATGAATTTCAAAGCATTATAAAAGAATACAAGTGAGTGAAGTGTCACATAGATTTCTATTTAAATGCTCTAAATTATTCAAAGTGGAGTGTCTAAAAGGCAGTTTGTTTCCTTTTACCTTCAGTTTGAACAGAAGAAATAATACTAAGCAGTTTTATTTTTTAGAGTAATTTTAATTTAAAAAGCTTTAATGCATTAAAACTGAAGTGTTTAGCCTGAAGACAATGCATGAGAGCACGTGTTAGCTAGCAGAATAAACAACCTTTTCTGTCAATCTTAAATTATTTGAACATTTCTCAAAAAAACTGCTAGAGGGTAGGGGAGTAAGGAAAAGGTGGAATAGAGCAGTGTGTTTTTGAAACAGTATTTTCAGATTTTGCTCTGCACAAGTCATTCTCTGATATATCTGAACTTTAATGCCTACTGGTATCACTTCTGAGAGGGAGTTTGTTAGAGCATAGGAGAGAACGTGGTCACTTGTGTGGGCCTGCACTCCAGCTAATGAGCTGTTCCAGAGTTTCTCAAAGTGTGGTACAAAGATGCAAAGTTTACTCTTCTTTTTTCTTGTTTTTTTTTCTTTCTTTTTTTTTTTATTTGTTTTTTCTTGGTTTTTTTTTTTCCTTTTTTTCTTGGTGTTTTTTCTTGTGTTTTTTTTTTCCTTTTTTTCTTGTGGTTTTTTTTCTTGTTTTTCCTTGTGTTTTTTCCCTTTTTCCATGTCACAGCAAGGAACTGAATTTTTTGTTTGTGTCAATGTGTTACGATAGATTAAACAATGGATATATAAGTATTTGGATTTTTATTGTTGTTTGGCCTTTTTATGCAGAGTTATTGTGATACCCTTACACTTTGAACTTCTGGTATTATAATCAGGACTGCCATAGGATTTATTAAAAAATTACATTTTGTGGGTTGAACTGGACATATAGATAGCAGCATGTTGGCTACTAAAGTTTTATGTAAAAGTTTTCAGTGAAATAAAAGGACTTATTTAACATAGTAGTGTCATTGCGTAGTATAATTGCTACCCTTGTACAACAACTACTATAAAAATAAGAGAGGAGCTATAGGCTGTAGATGAAGAAAAAGAGTGAAGAGCTGTTGTAAAGGGCCGCAATCTTGTTAGATGCATGGAGTGGGGGGGAGGATGGGACATGACAGGGAATTGAAATACTCACTGAGGGCTGCAGATTGCCTTAAACATAACTGCATGAAGAGAGTGTCAGCAGTTTAGGTGGTTGCAGGCAGCCTGGGAAATATGTTGCCTCTGTTTAACTTAGAGAACTGGAGATGAGGATGAATCTGGCTTGCTTTATTTTGTCTTTCTACTCTGTACAGTTGCATGGGTTATGATTTTAAGTGTAGGCTATATAATCAATGATCATGCTTTTTTTTTTTTTTTCATTGAATTATCTATTTGCAGTGGGCAGGGGAAAAGGGCTATTCCAGAGGGAAGGATTATACATTTTTACCTAAGTTGCATATATTAGACCTGGTAAATAAATGTATAGGCTATCTTTTGGACTCCAATACAAATGTGTATTTTTAATTTTCAGGTGAACTTTTAGCATAATTTCTTTGAAATAAGATCTTACATACTTGTTTTCTTATCCTGACCAAGGATGCAAAACTGCAAATAACAGGGAGTAAATATTAACAACATAGAATATTATCTCAATATTGTTATCTTCTTTCTCTTTCCTCAGAATTGGATTTACAGTCATGGAGGAACATCAGCAGCATATACACTGTGTGAACTGTGTCAGCCGTCGTTGTATGACCAGACCAGAGCCAGGCATTTCCTGTGATTTGATTGGCTGCCCTTTGGTTTGTGGAGCAGTCTTTCACTCCTGTAAAGCTGAGGAACATCGCATGTTATGTCCACTTGAAAGAGTGCCTTGTTTGAACAGTGGCTTTGGATGTCCCTTCATAGTAGCCCGAAATAAAATTGCTGATCATCTAGAAGTCTGTCCTGCAAGTGTGGTATGTTGTACCATGGAGTGGAATAGATGGCCAGTCAGTTACGCTGACCGAAAATCTTACGAAAACCTGAGTAAAGATGTTGATGAAGTGGAGCAGCTAGATATGGCTTTAGCCCTTCAAGACCAGCGCATGTTATTAGAATCCCTTAAAGTAGCAACTATGATGTCAAAAGCAGGTGAACAAATACCAGAATCCAGAGAGCAAACCCCTGTCAAATCAAGTGCCCCAGATACAGTGCATACAAATGGTTTGATGCCTGTAGACGAAGAGTCCTATGGTGCACTTTATCAGGCTACTGTAGAAACAACGAGAAGTTTAGCTGCTGCTCTGGATATTCTGAACACTGCTACAAGGGACATTAATATGTTAAGTTCAAAGACCTGCATTTCACCAAATGAAATGAAAGAAGATACTGAGATTAAAGAACAAGATTCTAGTGGCATTATTCAGGATAAAAAGTCTGACCGTGAACAACCAGATGAAGATAATGTAGGAGCAGTTGGGGGAATTGACTTTGATAGCCTGAGTCAAAATTCACAAATGGAGCAAAATGGTTCTAGTGATATTTGTTGTGATGTAGTGCAAAATAATGACTTAAATCTAAACCTCAATAACTCCTCACTTTTGTGTAATGGCTTTCATGTAGAAAATGAACGTTCAAAAGTGTTGGACCAGAATGAAGATCTTGGTGTATCTGATTCAAAACCGTCCAGTGTAGCAAATGGTGAATGTACTGCATCTCATGATGATGAAGCATTACAGTCTTGCAGCTCCTTCCCTGCAACAGCACAACTTAAAGAAGAAGTAGTATCAGCGGATCACTTGGTTAATGGCAATGTTAATCATGTACTCCTTCCCCATAATGATAATGAAGAAGAAATGTTAGAGAGACAAGTGGAGCAAGAAAGATTGAGAAACATAGATGCATTTTCACTTTTGAGGCATCGATCATACAGATTTCTTGTTAACCACTATTGGTCAACACCAAAAGAAGACAAAGCTGTTGATACATCAGATTTGGAGATAACAGAAGATCCTATGGGTCTTCAGGGGATTGATCTAATTACTGCAGCTCTGTTGTTTTGCCTAGGAGACTCTCCCGGAGGTAGGGGGATATCAGAAAGTCGTGCTGTCGATGTGTATCATGTTGACTTTGGGACCCAAACATTTTCTCTCCCATCCGCTATACTGGCCACGAATACAATGGTGGGGGAAATAGCTTCAGCTTCTGCATGTGATCATGCCAACCCACAGCTCTCAAATCCAAGTCCGTTCCAGACCCTTGGACTGGATTTGGTATTGGAATATGTGGCTAGATACCAAACAAAACAGCGTTCAATGTTTACATTTGTTTGTGGACAGTTGTTCAGAAGGAATGAGTTTTCATCGCATTTTAAGAATGTGCATGGAGACATTCATGCTGGCCTTAATGGCTGGATGGAGCAGAGGTGTCCTTTGGCATATTATGGGTGTACATATTCTCAACGAAGGTTTTGTCCTTCAACACAAGGGGCAAAAATTATTCATGACCGCCACTTACGGTCATTTGGAGTTCAGCCTTGTATATCCACAGTATTAGTGGAACCAGCAAAAAGTTGCTTAATTGGACTGCACAATGACCATCTGAGTAGTCTACCTTTTGAGGTGCTGCAGCACATTGCTAGTTTTCTAGATGGCTTTAGTTTATGTCAGCTTTCAAGAGTGTCGCGTTTAATGAGAGATGTGTGTGGAAGCTTACTTCAAGCACGTGGAATGGTGATACTGCTTTGGGAGAAGAGAAAGTACCCAGATGGAAGTTCTTGGCAGGTAAAAGAAAAGGTAAGTAGTTTTTTGTTTTTTTTTGGGTTGGCTGGTTTTTTTGAGGGTGAAAGTATTAAACTGGTCATGTCTCTGGTTTTTCTCTTAATATTATCCCTGTTACTCCTGGCTCTTGGTATAATAACCCTTCCAGAAAGAGATTCTTGTATAGAACAAGTGAAAATTGCTAGCAGGTTGGCTCAGTCTTCTTGACACTTGTAGAAGTTGAGGTAGAGTCTGTCTAGTTTTCACTGGATGTAGATAAATTAACTTGTGGGTTTTTTGCAATATTTTAAAATATTAAAAGACCACTTCATGAATTTCTATAAGATCAATATTCTGCAGAAGTGGGAAAGCTGCCTACAAAGTTTGCTTTTCTTGCCTTTATAGTATCTAAAGCAATGTTTTTTAATATCCGTTGAGGTCCTATCTATTGTCATGATAATGAGTGCCTTAAATATTGAAAAAATTAAAAACCTTTGGATCACCTTTGTGTAGTACAGTTTTCACTATTCTCCCTACCCCAAACTGCAGAGTATCTGCAGCGCTCATTTGGAATTGCAGAAGTTGACAATTTCAGAACCAAATTGTTCTGCCTTGTCTTGCAATACTTTGTCTTTAGCATCTGACTGCGTCTATTTTGTAGACACACAAAAATACTGCCTGTGTTTCTTCCCAGCGTTCAGAGTTGTCTTCAAATCTGAATCAGCCTGAGACTGACTATACCGAATTTAGCATTGTATATTTCTGTTATGTTGATTTTTAGTATGATTTATAGTAGATGCACAACATTGCCTTAAAGTTTTATAGCCCAAGTATTTAATTTTCTGCTCTGAGTTCAGATATCTTGAAACATTTCAAGCCTAAGTGCTACTTATTTTCTAGGTTTGGCGCTTCAGTACAGCCTTCTGTACTGTGAATGAGTGGAAGTTTGCTGACATCGTAAGCATGGCTGACCACTTGAAGAAATGTAGCTATAATGCTGTAGAGAGAAGAGAGGAGGCTGTTCCGCTGCCATGTATGTGTGTAACACGAGAACTCACTAAAGAAGGACGTTCACTGCGCTCTGTTTTGAAACCAGTACTTTAGGTATTGCAACCACTCCAATTGCACATACACTCAAGCACCTGATATAACCTCGGTAATATTACGTGACACTTTATTAATGTACTAAAGATACTTTCTAGCTAAATCTCTTCTGTCACTGTGTATATAAGGTTTGAAGTGACGTTTATTTTTTATAATACTGTTTAGCTGGAAAGTAATGAAAGTTGCCTTAATGTCTGAAAAATTCGGAACTTGCTGGACAGGGTAGTTTTATCTAACTTATATAATTTAAGAACAAAATCCTAAGGTGTGTTTTCTGATTCACTGGTGCCCATGTTGCTGTTGACTGATAACATTTCAAAAATGGCCTCTAAATGGTATGCACATTTAGATAGGAAACACTGAATTGTAGTGAGAGAAAATCCTGTCCAAATGTACTTTCTCAATCTGGTCTATTTTTCTTTAACAAATTATAATTCAAATATTTGAAAGGTAAGGAAGAATTCAAAACTTTATATCAGATGTCTCAAACACAGCTTTTAAGCACATCTTCGTTCATTAAATCAGTGTTCTAGTGCTCTTCCTAGTTAACAGGTGATCTAGGATCAGCTTTTTTTAAATTTTATTTTTTTTTTAGGAATGATCTAAGTGAACTTAGATTTACAGCAGCTTAATTTTTAGTACAACTTTGTTTTGACATGTCAGCAATTGCTATTTTTCTTCTGAACTCTTAACAGTTATTTTACTTCTGGGAGCAAAACTTTTAGAGCTAAAAACATGGAATACTAGTTTTTACTCTCACACCTACAATTACATCAATATCAAACATTCAGAATATTTTTCCTTGTCCTGCAGTTGGCTGAGGGTTAAATTGCTTGAGCAGTCAGAAATTCTAGGTTTGTGATGAACAGTTGTGAATTTATAATGCAGCTAATGAAAGGGCTTTACTTGTTCTATGGTATTGTGACATGTATTGTCTCCTTTTCTGTTAATTTGTGTATAAAAATGCTGCTTTTTAAAGGAGCATTTTAAATTACTGGTATGTATAGCAAATGCATCATCTTCATAAGATGAGACATGATTTGTTAATTGCATAAGGCATATCAGAAATGTATGTTCAACCACATTTATTAAACAACTCCAGTTTGCTTCCAGTCTTCCATAAGAAAAGATCTTACAAAGCATTTGTGAACAGAGAATACATGCTATGAAAAATGGCCTGGTATAGCAAAACTGTAATAACTTGAACTGACTTTCCAACTTGTTTGTATTAATGTTGGTGTCTCTAGCCTGTTGCACTTAGCAACTGTGCCACAAAGCTAAAACAGAAACAGACCAGACCTTGGAACAATGAAATACAGTACAGTATTTCCATTATAGGAAAAAAATAAGACATTAGTAAGGAGGAGATGTTTACAAAAATGGCTAAATTTATTACTCCTAATTTCTGTACCGGACATTTGTTTATGGCTAGTCTGGCTGCAGTTCACAACTTTGGTATCTGTGCATTTCCCATTCTGGGTTTAGCCCAGCTAAACATTCACTGCCTTTTTCTATTCAGAGTGCTACAGGTGCCCAGAAAAAAATTATCTAGTTCTTCAGTGCCATGAGTTGAAATTATAAGAGCTCAAATAGAAGTTCTGCCTGGATCTTCAAACTACATTTTCTCCTTCCAACAACTTCTTTTTGTTTGAAGAGAAGAAGGAGTAAACCCTCTACAGAAGTTAGCAACATCTGAAGTAATTCTTAGCTGTTACCACAGTTATCTGGGAAGGAGAATCTAGACTGAGGTACAGACCTGATTATACCAACTGGGTTTTAGGTAGGAATTTTACACCCCCAGCCCAGTTCTCTGGATGCATTGAAATGCTCATTACCCACAAATTCTTCAGTACGAGGCAGGAGACAGACTTTCATCAGTTCTTGTCTTTTAGCTCTAATGGCTCCTTGCTGCTGCTCTCCAGTATTTAAAAGTAGTTGTGTGACTGGAAGGATCCTGAATGTTGAGGATATAATGTTTGTGTTTATGGCTAAATTTACTTTAAAACATCTTTTTGGGGTTACTGGTATTTTTTTAGTGAGCAATGTGGTGGTTTTGGTACTCAAATTCTTTGTAACTACTCAGAACCCTGCTGAGTATGGTAGGCAGGTAAATGTCTTGGTTGCTTACGGAGAGGAGGGTGTTCAGTTAGAGGAACTGGTGTTGGTAGAACCTCGCTTGTAGCACAGTGCAGAGCTGCATCTAAAGTATCTTCAGTTGTTGGTCTAATCTAATGAACTTTTAAAGTACTCTTCTTAAGAAATAACACTATTTTGCAATACATGCACTTTTATTTTCAAATGTAGATACTGGCTTTTTTGTTAAATTAGTTAATTTTTTTATGAGAATCCAGAGCTATTAAAATATCAGTTGTAAACAACATCTCTGCCTTGTGAACTGCTCCAAATGCAGGAATACAGTATACTTAGGATAAAACCTTTTTTTTACACTGCTATGCAGTTTGTAAAACATCTGTGGTGTATAGTCAGTCTGTCAAAATGTGACTTGTTCACATTTGCCCTTGAATTTTAAAAATGTTGTATCCCTTTCCTGGTACATCTTCCGTACAGCATATATAGACAGCTGTTTCAGTCTTTCTTTTACTTGATACCACGTTGCTACTTTGTTTAAAATATTATGTTTTCAATCATTATGCAATATTTTTTTGCAATGTCTGTTGAAATCCTAATAAAACTTTTGGAGTTTCTCTTTTAGTATGATTGTACTTTCTTTAAAGCTTATCCCCAGCCTTCAATGGTCAACCGTGGTGCCCGGTGTCTGCCTACAGGATTCCATTAACTACTCAAAAAATAAAGAAATTGACATAAAAGAAACTACAAACATTCAAACATTGCATAATTTGGAAGTGATTAGTACTTATTCACATTCATTTCAGTATGAAGATTGGTCATTAATTTTTACACTTATATACCCATTTCTATTGCTTTATTATTAACCAGAGTTTGCCTTCCACAATTAAAGGTTTAACTACATAACATTGAAGATACCTACTGTATCTTGTAGGTTTGTTCTAATTGATTTTTCTGAATAATAAATTAGAAAGACCTGATCAATATGATATGCTGCTGGTTTGCAAAGAACATTTTCAGTGTGTTGTCTCATGAGTAAAGTTCTCTATAGAAAGTCGTTGGTTAGAATGATACAGAGATTAAAACTTAGGATGTTTTTTAGGTAACAGTTGTAGTTTAGGCAGTTTGTAGAATGGCAAAACATAATACAAAACCTCATTAAAATAGAAGACTGCCCAAAAATTTACCTTTTCCCCTGACATTTGCTAATATGGGTATGCTAATACTCTTTACAAATAAAAATGGTACCCATAGTACATAAATTTAATAATAAATTAATCTAAACTGTTTCAAATAAAATGATGTGTTGCATAGCTTAAGTTCAGCCAGTACAAACTTGTGACTATTTTACATTTTAGATAGGCCACATTTTGTTTTTCTGTCTCCATAAATGGATTAGATGTTCTGCTGTATAAGGAAATATTTTTTGTCATGCTTTAACTTTCTTTTGATGCTTAAAGTATTTCAGAGGATTTTTAGCTTGTTTTTTCTGAGAATATTACTGCTAAAACTATCTTCATGGCTCTTCTCTGCTGCATGTACTTTCCTGAAATCAGATTTGAGTTCAGTGGAGAATTCAGTGCTTGCTGTTAATATCAGACTTAAATTCTTTCACTCAGAATGTCTGTTCAGGCAGCTTTGATCATCCTCAGATGAGCAAAACCTAGCAGTTGTTTACAGCATTGAGGAAAAAATAATCAGATAATGTTTGTGAAAAGTTACGGTATGTCAAGCAGAGTTTGAAGGATGGGATCCCCATACGGTGACTGTTTGGCATGTGGTGAATATTGAAGAAATAATCAAGACTAGAGAGGAAAACTGAATTGAAGAAATAGACTTAAAATAACAAAAGCATCCAGCTCCAGCATATACTTCTGAGAGACTGGGAGAATGCTGGGAGTTTGACTTGTGCATGCTGCAACTGTTTCATGACCATTTATCAGTCTTTTCATGATGGCAGGAGTTAATCCTGCTGTTACTTGAGCTCTAATGGGCTTTAGTTATAAACTGGCTCCAAACACTGCCTGCATTCCTCAATCAAGTATTAGTTAAGTGGAACACAGTCCTCTATACTGAATGCAAGGTGTATATTCGATGTTGGTTCTACATGCAGTTGGTATCAGAGGCAATGCTTGGTAAGAATAATAGAAAAATAAGGTCCTTTGGAGACAGATGATTCATCTGCTTGGGTTCTATCAGTACTTGCCAGAAAAAGGGAATACAAATATGTTAGGGAACGCAAGGAATGAGACTGATAGCATTCAGTATAGCTTACTAATTGCTTGGTAGTTGAGAAAACATTATTGATTATCATTAGATGTAATATGAAACATGATGGCAGAAGTCCACACCTCTGCCATTTTTGCAAACCAAATTCTCTGACATATGCAGCAGTAGATACACAGACTTGTTACAGATTCAAGTAGTAGAAAAAATGTTTACAAAATATGCATACATGATTCTAACAAAATACAGGAAAACTGGAATTTCATCAGGTATGAATTCACATAAGGTCAGATTTGTCAAATGAATCGGGAAAATGTGATTTCTGCCTTGAGCATATTTCAGTGTTCTGGTGCTTAGTTTGATCCTAAACTGTGCTGACATTTATTTATTTATTTATTTTAAAACACAAAATTAATGAACTGAAGAAAAATAGGAGTAGGAAAAGATGAAATGACTTTACAAAATCATTTTAGTTTGACCACATCATAAAGGAGTGTTGAGCTGAGAATTTTACAATTAAAAAAAAAAAAAACGGGAACACAAGCAGTAGATTGTGATGTATGCTTTTCATTTAAGATTTGTCTTTTTTTTTCCCTAAGGTATGTTTTCAAGTATGTAATAAAAGAGCCATCTTCAAGTTTATTGTGACTTAATGGAAAAAATTCTGCTAGTAAAATGAAAGTTGGGTTGCATTAGTATTTCCCAGCAAAGGGGTAGGCTGCAGAACAAAATTAATCTGATTATGTGACTGATTAGCAAATGAACAATAACCGGACAGGAATCTATGTTGGACTTTGTTCAGAAGTGTTAATGTTTGATTGTTACGTGTTGTGTAATCTTCTTGTATATTGTATACTCTTTAGTATTATATAGTTGTGTTCCACATGTGATTCTGGAGGCCTTCACTGCAAACAGGAAATAATGTGCTGCTTAATGAGATTTGAAACTTGGTTAAGGTATAATATGAGTGTTATGAACTGTAACAGCTGGTTATGATCATCAACTGTCTGGAGTTTCACGTCATTGTGTATTTCAAGAGGAAGGCATGACTGGATGTCTTGTTGCCTAAGCAAGGTGGCTTTACTTATGTCATATGGTATTGCGCTGTGCATGTGGTTTTTAATGTACAGATGGGTAGGATGTTCTTGAATGAACAATGCAGTAAGAGTACTGAGCAGATGGGATTGCACACAAAAAATTGTTTCCGTATTTTCTGACAAAACAGGTTCAATCTAAGTGATCTATGCTTTTGACATGAGTTAAATGGAGTTGCAACTTGTAATCATATTTTTCAGCTGATCCCATTTTGGACACACAGAGAAGCATTTATATTAAAGGTTAAAAAAAATCAAAGCAACCAAGAAAGAAAACCCATATCCGAAAGACCCACCCTAACAATTAGAAAAATTCTCATCGATGTATTTTTAAAGTATATAATTAACGTATTAAAGTATTAATTAACGTTTGTTAGAAGAGCCTAGCAAATAATTAGAAAATAGCTTCTCTATTTTGTTCAAATGAAATCAACTGCACATAGATAAGTGTCTTTTTTATGAAAAACAAAGCCAAACAAAGCACATTTACAAAAGCTGTATGATTGGCAATATCACCTTTACACTATCCTTTTGATCTTCAGGAGAAACTTAAATGATCCCAGATTTGCTAATTTTACCATCCAGGTGTTTGTATTCTCTTTGACTAGTTCAAGTATGTAAATACCTGGAAAAGAAAATAACTCTCCAGGCTTTTATAGGTGTTTAACAGGCCAACACAGTTTTAAGTACAAGATTTTACCCCTGATCTTTGTCATGATTGTAGGGGGTCTTTGCCAAAGTGTTGATGGTTATTGTGTACCTCTGATGCAATGAGAACATCTTTTCAATGCTATACTGAAGATCAGGAAAAAAAGCAATTCTCCTGTATAGCTGTGATCCTCCATACATACTGTCTTGAAGCTCTTCAGTTTTCTAGAATTACGTTGAACCTGCCGGAGTCTCACCTTCATTTTTACTTAGCAGGGAAGTTGACAGAAAAAAACCACCCAGATTGTCTCTATGCTTGAGTATTCACATTTCAACTAATTTGGAACATGTGCCAAGTGGGTATCACAAACTGTATTAACCAAGGCCTGCCTTCCTGAGGGTTTAAAGCACGAACAGGTCTGTGCTGGGTTTATGTGGCAACAGTTTGGTAGCGGGGGGCTGTGCAGGAAGAACCTCTGTGAGAAGAGATATGGGGCTGCCCCACGCTGAACGCATGGTTCCAGATGGCTCTGCAGTGGCCCCACTGCTAGCCAAAGCCAAGCCCATCATGAACCTGGTGGTGCCTCTGAGAACATGAGAAAGGGTAAAAACCACTGTGCAGCGTATGTGAGAGAAGAGTGACAAAAATGTGAGAGAAACGGCCCTGCATACACCAAAGGTCAGGGAAGAAGGAGGCAGAGGAGGTCCTCCAAGTGTGGAAACAGAGATTCCCCTGCAGCTTGTGGCAAAGCCATGGTAACTCAAGTCATCCTTCTGTAGATCATGGAGGACTGCGCAGGAGCAGGTATGAGCTCTAAAGCCGGTGAAGGACCCCATGTCAGAGCACGTGGATCTATATCGAGGGAAGCTGCCGTCTGTGGAGAACCCCCACAGAAGCAGGCTCCTGGCAGAAGATGCAGCTCATGGAAAGGAGCCCATGCAGAAGCAGGTTTTATGGCAGAACTTGTGCCCCTTTGGGGAAACCATTCTGGAGTAGTCTGTTCCTGAAGAATGGGACCCTGTGGAAAAGACCCATGCTGTAGCAGGTCTTGAAGAACCACAGGGCATGGGAAGGACTCATGAGTGAGCAGCTTGTAAAGGACTGTATCCTGTGGCAGGGACCTTGCTCTGGAGCAGGGGAAAAGTGTATGGAGGAGGGAGAAGCAAGGAAGAGCTGCTATCAACTCACTGCGACCTCCATTCTCCACCCCCCTGTGCTGGCTGCAGGGAGAAAAAAGAGAAAGAAGAGCTGGAAGTTAAATTGAGCCTGGGAAGAGAGGGTGGAGGGAAAGGTGTGTTTAGTTTTGTCTTTGTTTCTAACCATCCTACTCGATTTTTTTATTTGCAATAAATTTACTTTTCCTTAAACCTTTTTTTTTTCTTTTTTGCCTGTGACTGTAGTTAGTGAGTAGTCTCCCCATCATTATCTCAACCTATGAGCTTCTCCATCCTACTTTCTCACCATCCTGTTGAAGAGGGGGAGTTGAAGTGTCTGGCAGCCATCCAAGGTCAAACTCAAGGACAAAATCCACTAGAAAGCACTTAGAATCACAGAATCATTACAGTTAGAAAAGACCTTTATGATCATAGAGTCCAAACACCACTTTTGTCAACTAGACCACTAAGTGCCACATCCAAATGTATCTTCAACCCCTTCCCTGGGCAGCCTGTTCCAATGTTTAACCACTCTCAGTGAAAAAAGTCTGCCTCGTGTGCAACCTGAACCTCTCCTGGTGCAGCTTGAGACTATGTCCTCTCATCCTGTTGATGATTGCCTGGGAAAAGAGAATGATCCCCACCTGGCTACAGCCTCCTTTGAGGTGGTTGTAGAGAGTGATAGGGTCAGCCCTGAGTCTCATTTTCTCCAGGCTAAACAACCCCAGCTCCCTCAGCGACTCCTCAAGAACTTACTGTCTAGATCCTTCACCAGCATCATTGTGCTTCTCTGGACTCGCTCCAGCACCTCAATGTCTTTCTTGTAGTGTGGGGTGCAGAACTGGACAGAGTACTCAAGGTGTGGCCTCACCAGTGCCAAGTACAGAGGAATGGTCATTGCCCTGGTCCTGCTGGCCACACTGTTTCTGATACAGGCCAGGATGCTGTTGGCTTTCTTGGCTACCTGGGCACACTGCTGGCTCATGTTCAGTGGCTGTCAGCCAGCATTCCCAGGTCCTTTTTCCCTGGGCAACATTCCAGCCACTCCTTCCCCAGCCAGTAACACTGCTTGAGTATGGGGTTGTTGTGACTCAAGTGCAGGCCCTGGTGCTTTGCCTTATTGAACCTCATGCAATTGGCCTCAGTCCATCAATCCAGCCTGTCCAGATAATTCTGCAGAGCCTTCCTACCCTCCAGCAGATCGACATTCCCGCCCAACTTAGTGTTGTCTGCAAACTGACTGGAGGGTGCACTTGGTCCCCTCATCCACATCACTGATAAAGATATTAAACAGAACTGGCCTCAATATTGAGAACTGGGGAACACCACTAGTGTGTGGGTTTGGTTGTTTTTTTTTTAATCCAAATAACTTCACATTTTATCTGTTTGTGACAATTTGTTTCTCAGATGATGTTGCCTCCACACAAAAGGAGAAATCATACGTTTGTAGAAAGACTGTTCTGTAGTCACTGGAAGGTTACTTGAGATGTATCATCCATGTGCTTTCTTATGCTATTTTCAGTGGGGCTTGAAAGATGAAAGGAACACGGCAGGGCTTGTGAGGCTGAGGTACAAGGCTTACTGTGTTAATTTGCACCATGTATGAGATGAGGAAATCCTGTGACTCAGCAAGTAAGGTGGGCACCACCCCTGCTAGAGAGGGACAGGCCTGAGTATGTCATGAGGGTGCCAGCTTAGATTAAAATGTACTTGTTTTTAAATTATTGAATGTACTCACAGTAAGAATTAGCATCAACAGCACCACTGAAAAAATGCCATTTCTTAACAGCCAACTTTCTTGTTTCCTCTTACTCAAGTGGTTGAAAACTTTTGACTTGAGGTTTTGATCTAGAGTAGGTGTTGAAGCCTTAATTAGATTTGTCATCAGGGTTGCAGTGTTAACGATTGAATAAAGTGGGTTGTGTGGTTTAATGTCACTCAGCAATATCATTCAATTGGAAAGCTGTAATTCTGTTTTGTAGGAAGAAATAGTTTTGTCTCTATTTTCCCTCTGCTTTGGAGTTATACACAAGCTTGATATGGTTTATGTCAAGAAAGGAAGCAAGACTGAGATGTTCAGAGTAATAGCTGAATAGTTAGGGCATTTCATATGTGGAAGATCCAGTTTGTCTTGTCTCCAAATCAAGCAGAGAAGGAACATTCAATAATAAGGCACTGTTTCTCACATGATAGTTACTGTGAGAGCTGCTTCTGAGTTCTCTCTTGCTTTAACCTTTCATAAAATTAATGATGTTAAATTATTCTGCTACATTTAATAGTCCCAGAATAACACACAGAAACCTGTATGAATTAGTTACCTTGTACAGAGGTGTGTTAAACAAGGTTGGCCAGAACGTCTATAGGTGAAATAAAATGTAAATAAGAAATCATCAAAATAGGTGTAGAATATGGAATAATTTATGCTTTGACAATCAGTGAAGATAAATTGTAACTGATCTATAATTTTGCTCTGACCACAGGTATGCTCTCAGCAAAAGTGTGTTTGAAAACCACTCCTCTAAGGAGAGTTAGGGGACAGTCTGCCTTCGGAATATTCTATTTGAACTTTAAGCCGCTCTTGACTGACAGAAGTTGAACAATTTAATGCTAACAACGGTACTTAGTGAGAACAACACACAAAGTGAATGAGTATTCCCTGGCAGCTGTGGAGACCTAACAGAGCTCAGGGAAAAACAACTGCCCAACTGATGCATGCTGTGCTATTGCAGAACTTGAGCAAGTATCTGATGGTTATGTTAAGATCATATGAGCATATTTTTCTTCTAAAGTTTGACCAGGTTAGAGTGACTAGTTGCTTCCATGGAGGTAAGATTTTAGAATTGTGCTCAAGCTGAAACTAACATGAGGATCATTATCTGGGGACTCTTCCCATAATAAGGGAGTTACCTGCCCCCAGACACATGCAACCACATAATTTATAATTGCAAGCTACTGCAGGATAATGAGTTACCCATTAATCAGCTGAGACATCATGCAGTGTTAGCAAATGTGTTATACTTTGCAGCTGGAGGAGATTGAGAAAACGTATCTGGTCTTTTACTACAACTCCACAAAAAATTTGTGGAATTGCCAGGAGATATACTAGGAGTCAAAATCTAGCCTGTACTGTCAGTGATTCCTCCATTGCCAAATACACTCTCGCAGCAGAGTTATTGTCACTTGTGTTTCCCTCTGTGGTATTAAGGGTGAGTCTGTTGAGTTTTTTTAATATAAGTGTAAGTGGGATTAACAATAGAAGTAATTATTTTTTTTCAAAGCACTGTTTGTTATTGATATTAGAAGCCTTTTAAAGTTGCTGTTAGGTTTCAAGAGGATGTTCTCATCCATAATGCAACTTGGGTAAGGAAAAAAAAATCACTATTTATTACTCTATGAATCATATAGATGTAGTGGCATTTAAATGAAGTGAGATGCTAAAGCCAGGACTACAGTAAGTCTGCAAAATCCATGAAGAGTTAATTTTATGCTTAGTTGGATCAATATATCAAATGTGTTGGCTTCTATCTTCTTGAATTTATGTGAGTATTAATGTTTGAACAAAGATGTGCCACAGTAAAGCAAGTATTAATAAGTACAGAATAATAAATGTAAAACAAAACCATTCATTCTCTAGTGGTATGGACAGAAATCTTAACAGAACTTGTTTACCTAGGGAAGACTACCAGTAACTTGTTTACCTTACCTAGAAGCACTCCAGTGAAAAGTGATACCAGCTGGATTTGTTATGTAAATAACTTTTCACAGATTTTTGAGTATTTTTGGTCTCAGTAGAATAGTCTGGCTTATCAGCTTATGTGTTATACATATTCATGACATAGATATGTTGTACATATTCATGTTGTGGCATATGATAACACTAGTACTAAATTTACATAATGAGGTATTTTTGAGGAAATGAGTGGATTCATTTGACTTCCATGCGATTTTCAGACTGTTCTAAGCCAGGTCGTATGGTTTGCTGCTTAAAATATGTCTCATTTCTAAACCAAAGTACTAACTCTCCAAGTCTGAAATGAGCCCTTCTAGGTGATAATGCGCTATTCATCCATCACTCTAGTCAGTTGCCAAATAACAATTCAGTAGCTTTTCTTTTATAGTTCTCTAGTCGATGATATGTCCCTAAAGAAAAAGCTGTTATCTTTGCAAGTATTTTTGACTGGCAGAAAAGAACTGCAATTTAAAAAAAAGGATATAATATCTAAATCAGTAGTTGAAACTTAATTAGTCCCTTTAGATTTTGAGCTGATTGTGAACTTTATGAAATACATAGAGCTTTGCAAAAAAACATGATTGAGGGGAGCAGCAGAAAAAGGATTACTCTCTCTTGGTGTCTGCACATTCAGACAGTAAACAGCTTCTTTGCACTACACTTTTTCTTACTTTCTGTTATTTTTCTGGCATTGTTTGAAAAATAAGATCCCATTGGCTGCCCCCACTGAGTATTTTAATTTGCAGTCATACTAGCCTAAATTACGTATGTAAAAGACCATTTTGCATAGCTTTACAAACAGCAATTAGTTTTATTTTCATGAAGTCTTAAGTTAAAACTTGCATCTATGTTAAATACCCATGGCTTAAAATAGGTGGCTTAAAAGCACAGAAAATGAAATATATATTTCTAAGAGAGGCATAATCCTTTATGTGCTGATAAAATCAATAGATACGGATCTGCTACATCTAATAAAGTCTTGGCTTTAGACTTCCAAATCAGAGTGGTTTTGCTAGAGTCACTTTGAATCTTTCTACTAGCAAGTGAAGGCACTGACAGTGTTTTTTATCTCATGCATTTTAAATATGAAGAAAGAAAAACCTACCTGCTGAGGTCTGGTGTTTAACAATGATAGAGAACTTCATTTGAATACAACAGATTGATTTAACTTTCCCAACAAAGACATGGAGAGCAGAATGATATGAATACTGATTTTTGCTCTCTCCTTAAAAATATTAGAAGGAAAGCACTAGGAGGTACATCTAATTTAGTTGTTACAGTATAATATGCCAGCCTGGCTCAATTACTTTTGGAGGCAAATAATGATGGGCTCAACTTTTGCAGTGTTAAGTATAAAAGGATTTAAGTCTTGTGCTTGTTCAGCACATGATCTTTCTGGAATAAAATACTGATGTAGTTCTGCTGCAGGTGGTTGTTTTATACCAACGTGGAGAGGGCTGTGATTGCCATCTCACCTGCAGAGCCCAGTTTTGAGCATGCTGTAGCATGGATTATTCCACTGGTCACACATGGCAACAGGCTTGATTTTTTTTTTTAAAGGTATTGACATTGACAGCTTGGCAGACTGTTTGCTTCCAACTCACAGCAGGATGGTGCAGTTACTAAGGAAGCATACAGATCTACATGCACTAAATGTGCCTTTTGTGTGCATAATCACTCCTTAGAATCAGAGTTGAAGAAAATCCTGTCAATTATTTTAGCTTATTATTTCATATGAATAGAACCCCTGTAGTTTGAAAGAAGTGTGTGTACAGCTGAAAATGAGGTAGTTCAGAAAGCAAAGGTAAGATAAGTGGTCTGTGGTGGATAAGTAGAAGACACAGTCAGTATCTCACATAATACACTCTTGTTCCTGCTGAGGAGGAACTGTGCAGTAACACCCATCATACTCACTAAGCCAGGAGTGATACACTCTTGGAGGTTCTGGTTATGGAAGCAACAGATTGAGTTATCACATCACAGTCTGCAAAATGCTGAAGGACAGTTTATTTTGTGTGTCATTTAAGGCAGTTGAGGTAGTGAACATTTACAGTATCAGTATCACTGATCACTAAGGTAAAAAAGGTTCCTTTATTTGCATATTCATATTTACAGAAAATGCAGAAGCTTCCAAAAGAAATCTAATAACGACGCATCAATGGCCCCTGTCAATCCAGACTGGCCATCATGGCAGTCTAATAGCTCTATTTCCTTTGCCTTTTCCTCCTTAGAAATACTTTAACTGCTGGGATTGCTGTATTTTTTAATAAATTAAAAATACTCATAAATGTATGCAGTGTAAAAATGGTTCTTTAAATAAGATTAAGCTCTTGAGAACTTGGAACATGATATTCTACATGTGTTTACTAAAGAACTACTACCTGCTACAAAGAATGGTTGGTTGGCTGATCGGAACTCAAAGAGCAAGTTTTGAAGTTTGCATGGAACTAATTCCAACAATTCCTGTAGAAATATATTTTTAAAAACTCCATTTCAATGTTTTATGGGCAGGAAAAGTGAGAGAGCAGATCAGGATTTATTCTACAAATTTGGCAGACAAGGAATTTGCTATCAAGCAAAAACTGATTCTGATAATTTAAGAAAATAATTCCACTTACATTTTGAGGTCATGAGTGTTGTCATTCGGCAATATTTTATAGCACTAAGCCTTCCATAATGATTTTAGCTTAAGAATATTGTACCTATGGAAATGTGCAGATGACTTAATGTATACAAATAAAACAAGAAAGAATCTGTAAGTAGAACAGTTAGATCCAGGTGCTACTTTTTGGTAAACGTAAACCTCTCTCCCCATTTTGGGGGGAGCAGATATAAGAAGTTTCAGATGGCTTGCATAATTATATTTTCATGCAGTGAGGAAGGAAAAGTAAGCACTGAGAAAGATAATGGCATTTGAAAATTGAGGTGTGCTCATAGCTGTTCAAGACAATGTATGTGTAATGCAAATGTAACTCTACAAGGAGACTATTTGAAGTGTGTGCTGTACTTCAGAGGCTGTTGTAATACTGCTTATTAACATGACAGATCTATTTTCAGGTTAATCTTCAAAACAAGTGAAGTGAAAAAGCAGTGGTCATCTCCTGATTTAGGGGCCAGGTACAGCTCTTGAGTAGCCAGCTCTGGCTTCTGTGTTGGGATTACCTTGAGGGACTGGCTGTGCTAATGGGGAGGCATCTGTGTGAGAACTTGAGCTCAAGTGGAAACAGGTCTCTATGGTACACAGCAACATACACACACCAAATTAAGTAGCAGGAGTCCCCTGTCTATGATCTAGTCTCCAAAGTATGTCATACACATCTTCTGGGTCTTGGCTGCAAGCTGTTGCCATGGCCTGTGGAAGGTTGCTAAGTTGCAGGCTGTTTACGCTCTCATTCTAGACTGCAATTCCTATTTCCAAGACTTTGTTTTTAGCTGGATGAAAATAGTGTTTGTTCCTTAGCAAGGATTATTTGTGTGCCACATAAGTGAATTTAATTAAGGTTGCCAAATCATCTGAAATAAAGTTTTATTAAAAGAAAAACAAGAGAAGTACAATTGAAAATTTGGTAAATACATGAAACCAAGAAGATAAGCAGCTGCAATATATTGAGTTGATACAGTGACACAGTGACAGATTCATACAAGGAAAGAAGATAATGGAGTAGATACTCTGTACACTGTTACACACCTGAGCATTAAATCTCTTTTTGTATTAAATTTGGCTGATGATATTCTTATGTTTTATATGTGGTGGGACTGTTGGGTAGGAAGCAGGATGGTTTCTAAATTTTTATTTTTTCTTCTATTTCTGCTGCCACTTTTCCTAGACACTAAAGATAATGTGTTGCTCTAAAGATAACTTCTGGATTTATGTTTTGATCCAGGTTCAGTCTAAGAAAAAGGCTTTAAGTTGTTATTATTTTTTGATATAACTGGAAAAAGAAATTGATTGGTAGGGTCAGTCTCCAATAAGTTGAATTTCCTGTATTATGAGAACATACAATAACCACTGAGAATTTTATACTTAAATGAATAATCATCTCTCTACATTTCATCCTTGTCTGTTCCCTTTTCTGATATATGGGTCATGGATTGAAGGATCATGTCCCTCAGTTTGTGTTTACTTCATTTTTTAAAAACCATTAAAGGTTCCCTTTAACTGTTCCAAACAGCTTTTGTTCCAAAGCCATTTAATTACTATAAAATTAAGTGGTTCTATTTCTAACATTTAAAATCTAGTCAGACTTTTCTGCAAGACTTCCATTTTTTAGGCTGTATATTAAATTCCAGTCAGCTTTGGAGCTAGAAATGTATTGCCTAAACACATATTGAGAAAAAACTTTCCTTGTTGAACTTTGTTCCCATAGTTGGTTGTGTCACCTTTTACACAACCGCAACTGGATTTTTGTTGTTTCTGAATTCAGGATTGGTAATTTAGTAATTTATATTCTGAAGATAGCAAATTATACATAACTTTAAATACTTTAATGATACTATAATCTTAAAGACTGTGCCAAATGTTTTGCCATCTAGTGCTGTGCGTGACTTTCTGAAATACTGCTGGTCATACATAAAACAACTGTAATTAAAAAAGTCTGCATAATGAAAAATAAACAGTATATTTTTCTTAAAATGGTCTCGGGAGTATAATATACAAGAACTTTGTATCAATCAATAGTTTGTTGGGGGCCCTAAGAACACTGAAACCCTGCAATTTACAGAGGGTATGTTAGAGTGGAGCCCAGTTACTAGGGTCTGTGAGCACCTACTATTGAAAGTGAAAGGATTATCTAAATCTCCACAAAAAGGGCACGTTCTTCTACTTAAAAATTAATCTGTCATATTGCACTCTTCTTATTAATGCAATAAAGTTTTGCTATTCCACACAGTCGAGTGTTTGGTATTGTCTTGTTTCAAAAGGGCAGAAACACCTTTTTCTCCCTGATGTAGGAATTTTAATGAGATACTTGATATAACATTGGTGATAAAAGGCTGGCTTCATAAAAGGTACCTTGTAATGAACTGGCATTGTAATGATTTCATGCTACATACTGTTTTTCACTCAAGAAGCTCAAGGAACTTCGATCTCCAAGTAAACACTTGACTTTTCTTGTCCCTTTGTGCCAGGCAGAAGAGCCATGTTCTTGCTAGGGCTACCAGAACTCCAGGATTGCTTGGGACATATTATCCCAGTGCAGATGCACCACAGACATGTGAGGCTGGCCTGAAGCATCCCTCCAAGAACTGTGTGGCTCATTCTGAAACAGGAAAGGAGCCGTGTGGTGGACTAGTCTGTCATATTTGTTGCTATCTGGGCACTGAAGAGGCTGGTATCCTGAAAGGGCCTTGTGCTGAAATATTTTGGGACTTTCTCCAACTCCTAAGACATTTGAGGCTGGGGAGGATGCAGACATGGCTTTATCGATGTTGAAAAAAGAAACCTACTGGAACAGTTATTCCTGTATGTGTTTCTGTAATGTTTACTGTAATGTTATTGCATATTTATGCTGCCTAGTTACTTCTAGGAGTAACAATTTTGGTTTTTTTAAATATGCTGCACAAACCCCCATGCAAAAGTGGAAATTGTCTCCTGTAGTGTCCTACCTATTATTACAGCACAATTTTCCAACACAATTCCTAAAATGGTCAGTCATGCCAGAACTTCTGTAGAACTTTTATGTATGCATAAAAGGCTGCTCCTAGTAATAGGCAGTTAAAACAGTTCATGCAGTTATCACTGCTCTGACACAGCACTTAAAACTAAAAATTATGAATAGCAGTGCTTATCTGGTAACGTGTTCTTAAATTGCTTAGTCTACTTTCAATCTTCAGACTATAAAGGTATTTCTTAGCTGTTGTATTGTGAAATAGAACACACACTGAAAGTGTTAGTTCACAGTTCTATCAATTATCATGAGAAGGACAGTTAGAATTCAATTAGAAGGTCTTGGTCCATAGATCTTAGTTTAGATTAATCAACATAATCAACTTTCACTTAAAACAGTGGTCTTAAATTATTTGCATTCAATTATTTTGGGTTTTTTTTTGTAATATTTAGTTCAATCCCTTTAAGGAAACATAGGCTGTCTAAAATTTTCAGCAATGAACATTTTACCCAAATCGCTAATACCTCTAAATCAGCTTACCACGTACTAAAAATGTTTGCCCTTTTACAAGCAAGACTGTGTACTGTGTGCTGCCTTTCCCTTTTCTATAATTAGCAGAAACATTTGGAAATTTCAGTAACACTTTCTCTGTATCTTGACAAGAAAGAAAATGACCTAAAAAGGGAAGAAAGGCAAGTCTAGGAAGGAGCACAGCTAATCTAAACATCACCCACAACTTGCAATCAGGGACACCCCCTCCCTTCTCCAAGCAGATCCTTTCAGTATTTGTGTTTTGCTTTTGTTATTCAAACTCCCTCTCTTCACTACAGATTTCCCTACTTGGAAATACTATCATTTTAGATCATGGTACAGCAACAACAGATAAAGCTGTGCCAAGTTGGAAACCGACCCATGGAGGAAAAGTCTAATCAGTAAAGAACATGTACATTGCAGACACAGGCTACCCCAACACAGAAGTGTTAAGTTCATCTGTCATTTTAGTAGCATTCACATTGTTCAGGTAACTGTGTGCTGTTTCTATACCCAGTAGACACTTATCAAATAAGAAAACTGTGAGGAAAAATGTGACTTTCCGTTTTCAAAGCTGGATTTTGAAGTGCTGTATTCTGTCAAACTTCTTAACTACTGTCTTTACTAAAATTTCAGCCAGCAATACTTTGTCCAAGTTTCCTCACTGAAACAAATGGTTCAAAACTCTCGAGTTCACAAAAATAACAGGACAATTTTATGCCAGGAAGAAAGAGCATAAGAAATCTGAGACTTGTGTAGCATAAGAAAACCATAAACATATCTTTCCTGCCTAATTCATCATCCACTGCAATGGGATTTATATGAACACAGAATCTCAGCATCAGTTATTTCAGTAGGGCCCTATTGTAGACAGTTAGATTTGTGATTCTGCAAAAGTTTAGTCCACAGTAAGTGAAAATGCCTTTAAGTGTGTTTTTCATGTCTGTAAATACAATTAGAGCTCCAATTTCTGGACATACAAACTTTTCCTTAGAATCCTTTCAGCTACGGCAATTAGGCAGAAACTGAAGGCACATTATTGGCTTATGTTAAGCTGGTACACAGCCTCCGTGAGTTCTCCTGTGAAATCTCCACCACCTGCAGAGATTTTGGAAAATAAACCAGACATAAAGGCTAATTTGGAAGGAAATTATGTAAGGCCGGATCTATCAGTACAGTTTAGGAGAAAGTCCACAAAACAATTGATTTTTGCAGAGATTGTGATCTCTAGAGCCACTTCTTGGATACTAATGCTGTGGAAAAATAAGCTGGTTTGTTTCTTCCTTTGTTTTTAATAAAATTCTTCCCATTTTACCAGTTAGAAACACAGTCAGCTCTGACAAAGATCTGGGATGGTAACAGTGACAATAAACTGAAAGCTTTAAAATAAACTTGGCACTAAGCCTTACTGAGTTGCTAGTTTACTGTCTGATTTGAGGTCAATCAAGGCTTCCACTAAGTAAGTAGATACTGTAGGTTAAGTATGCCTCTAGAGCCTAAACAGCTGCGAAGGACACAGAAGCACAACATTTATTATTACAATTTAGAGACCACTGAGATGGCAGTTTGTTCCCCCAGAAATCAAAAACTAGCAGTAGTTTCTGGGACAGGTAAAAGCAACTTGATTATTAGGGGTTTGGCCCCTTTATGCCAAAGCTTTTTGATCGAAACTGTAAGGGTTGCCAAGGTGGAATGAAGACTTAATATGGGGGGGGGGAAGGGGAAGGAAAATTGTCATGTTTAATTTGGGGTTGTAAAAGACGACTGGATTATAGGGAAAGCTTTTAGGTTTCAGAATTGTGTTGAGGACTTATTCCAATAGGCCAGGCAGTATTGGAATAAGGGGTTATTTTGGCAAAAGGAAGTAGTTTATTGCTAATTCCTTAGGCGGCTTAGGAGGACAGTTAAGCCCCAAACTGAACTACATTTCTAGTTTTTATCTCTGTCTTGCAGGATCCATCAATAGACCCAATTTTTCAGCCTTTCCTATTTGACCTCTTAACCTAACCCTAATCTGAACTAGGGTTTTTAAGGAAAACACAGGAAGTCAAGCTGGTCACCTTCTGTCATCTTTAGCATTCACCAAACACCCAATATTGACTGACACGAAATGGATTAAGGCAGATCATTGAGAAGAAATGGAGTGAATTATTTTTAAAGATAGTATTTGACACATCAGAGTTTAAAGAGCAATTTTATTTTTCCACATGGCTTACAGATCTGAGGATTCAGTACAAACTCGGGTTTGTTTAAAGGTGCAAGTTGCTGGTTTCTCTGTACATGGAGGCTTAGACAAGAGCCAGCAAGTAAACTGTCAATCAGATGTGCTATTGGATCCTGCAGTTTCCTAGCTGAGACTGTGACAGGAACGAACTCCAGCATATGGTTTTACATAGACATAATATGCTAGTGTGGTTTCAGGACTCCTTTTCAAGCTGGAGCTTTAGGATAAAACTCCAATGCTGTTACATTCTGTCCTGCCCATGATGCTAAAATGAAGGTATATAGTAAAGAGGTAGATATTTGAAAGACAATTATGATAGGCTTTGGGTAACTTGACTGTAAGGCTGAGCAAACGCAAAGATTAAAATGTAATGCAGTGTTCCAGAAAGACAGCAATGAAGAGTGGCGCTAGCAGAAATGCATGGAGGACAGTGAGAATTCCACTAGTTCTGGTTACATCTGGAAAAGCAGTGGCATATCACTTACACAAGTCCAAGGAGGATCAGTGAAAATTAGCTACAGTACTCTTAAAAATAAATTTGGCAATACATACACATACAGTGTGTCATCACCCCCGAGCACAGGAAACAAACAGCCATCTTTTGAGGCAGGATTTCTTTTGGCTCACTGAACAGCCTTCATCCTGTTCCCAGAACTTGACCTAAATAAAGTTAGCGCTCCTCTGTTTCTCTCTTTAAACGATTCTGAAATGGGTGTATTCAACAAGGGCCGCCCTCTAAGGCGGAGAGGCTGGAGGGTACCCTCTTCCTCAGTCATTATTAAGTCCTTAGTATTACTACATGCAGGAGCTGCCAAATTTCCCCCTTCTGTCTGTAAACAGAACGCGTGCAGATGGGAGCTACGGAATTTTTTAGGAAGCTTTCAAGCCTCCCCCCTCATTCCACGTTTCTGCTCTCAGGGTCACCGGCTGCCTGTCAGTGCAGTGGGGAAGGCTCGAACATCGTGAGCACTGAAGGGTTATTTGCGGCCGGTCCTCGTTCGTAGCGCCGCACGCACGGCAGTTTTTAATGATGTGTTTTCTGCGCTACATTAAGCCTGGGTTCTCGGGAGTAATCGCAGTGGCTTCCTTTAATATTAGAGGCAATGACCCTCGTTGCAGTCACCATGCCTGCCGCGGTAGCCTTTTGCAAACCCCGTGCTGAGCTGGAGAGAATCCTCCCCGCCGCGCCCTCCTCAGCAGGCGGCCCTGGGGCCGGCACTGCGGTCATTCCCAGCCGCTGCTCTGGGAAGGGAGTCCGGACACGCACCAGCAGCGGGCAGAGCCCCAGCACAGCGCCAAGGGGCAGGGATATGGGCAGGGATATGGGCAGGGATATGGACAGGGTCAAGGACAGGGACACGGGGGGGCGGTGTCCCGACCCCGGCCCCGGCGGAAGGGCGGGCCCGCTGCGAACCCACACCGGCGGCTCCGGCCCCATCCCCGGCCCCGCTCCCGGCCCCAACCCCATCCCCGCTCGGGGCCATGCTGTTCCGCTTCGGCGTGGTGCTGCCCGGCGGGGCGGTGCAGGGCGGCACGGAGCTGCTGCTGGCCGGGTCGCGGCCCGAGCTGGGCCAGTGGGACCCGCAGCGCGCCGTGCCCATGCGGCCGGCCCGGCCCAGCGCCCCGCTGCCCGCCCAGGAGCCCTCGCTGTGGCTGGCCGAGGTGGAGCTGCCGGACGAGGACGCCGCCAGCACCTTCTGGTACAAGTTCCTGCGGCGGGAGGGCGGCCGCCTCCTCTGGGAAGGTAACGGAGGGCGCGGCGTTGCCCGGGCCGCAAGGACGCGGCCTGGGGGCGGGGGCGGAGCGGCGGGGCCGGCCCTGGCCCGGGCGGAGCGGTGTGTCCCTCAGCCTGCCCTGCGCTCACCCCCGCAGCTCCGCCCTGCCCCTCCCGGCCCGGGGGTGGGCCTGTGGGACGGGACGGAGCCTGATGCCGGTCTCGTTCTCGATTCCGATCCCGATTCCGCCCGTGCTCCTGTACAGGGCTAGCCCGAGCTCTGCGTGCGGGCAGGGCAGACCCGCCCAGGCTGTCGTGACGTGACAGGAGCTCTCGCTGAACAAAAACATGCTTTTGTTTAGCCGTGTGGTGGAGGAGTGTGAATGCAGAAGGGAGCTGCGCCTCCTCCTTGATACAACCCCTTCGAAACAGTTTAATTCTTTTTTCTCCCCCTTACTTTAGGCATTCATTGTCATGATACTTTGTTTTGTTTTCTTCCTTTCCCCAGAAGAACTCAGAATTGCCTACTTAGGCATTAAGGTGTGGGCTGGTGCTTTATTTCACTAAGATGAAGTGTCGTGATGGCATTTTCAGGCTGGCAGATTTTATCCGTGGAATTTCTGAAAAAAACCCAACAAACCCAGCGACTAGTTCTGTCACAGCTTTTCCAATCTTGCGGTTTCAGTAGTACTTCCACCGTAGTTTTCTCCTGTTCTGTGCTGACTAATGTTGAATAACTCTAGTCAGTTTCCATGTGCTGTTCTAGCATATATAAGTACCTTAAATAAAAGAGAACACTCATACAATTGTATGCTGAGTCAAATACAGCTCTAAATATACCTCTTGTTACTGAGGAGTGGATCTGACCCTGTGAAAGGAAGACAGATGACGAGGTAATTTTTGAGGGTTTTTTTAACTCATAGTTTTATAATCCATGTACCAAAATAACACATTGTAGAGCAGTTGCTCTCCAACCATTTTAAGAATACATACCACACTTCTAAATTGCCATTCTGTCATGTGGACTAAAACATGCATGTTGTCATAACTGTTGTATTTGTTTTTAGTTCTTTATGCTAATAAAAGACTACATGTTAATGCTACATTCACACACATTTACGTCATGAAATACTATATACATCATGCAATAGTAATTGTTTGATTTAGCAGCTAACTAGTGTATTCTGCCTGTTTTAACTATGTTTTTTCTTTTGCAGAATTACAGGAAAAGTGAATTTATGGAATTAAAATCTTTACATCTGTCCAAGGAAGCAGAATTGGGTCTCTTTTGAAAGTGCCAAGTTGTACAGTGGTATTGGTATATAAAGAGGTCCTCACCATACAGAATACAGAAATAATAACAGAGTGTTCCGGACTATAGAGAATCAGCAATGTAAGGTTGATGGTTACTGTCTAGTTTGGAACTAAGGATAGATCAAGGTATTGTCTATTCCTGGAGGCACATTTAGGAAATGTAGTCAGAGGAATAAACATACTCTGTTTTGGCAGATTTGCAATTTTAGGTTTAACCTGTGTGGCATTTTGTTCTTGTCATTATGAATGCTCAGCAGTTTGAGCTCACTGCATAGCTGGAATGATAGAAAGCAAATAGGCATATCATCTAAATGCAGAGGAGTTTTTTAATTAGGCGTTCACATAAACAACTTTTTTCCCTAAGTTAATATTTACAGGAAAGCACTAAATTTTGCTTAAACCTTGAAATTCATTGTTTTTCATTTATTACCTGTAGGGAGCCTAAGGATGTTTTTCTCTCGAATCATCAAGCAATCTTGCACTTCTTTTTCAATGTAATTTGTTTTAATGTAGTTTTTTTAACTGTTTTATCAATAACAGTTTTGGCTGTCAGCTGTTTATTCTTATAAAAATCACAATTTGAAAGTATAACTGCCTTTTTTAAGAAAAGAACTTTCTTTTTAATAAGCAAATGCTGTGCTTTGTCTCTTTAGTATTGTATGTGTTTAGAGTTAAAATGTGCTTTGGAAGACATTTAGCACTTACAGAACATCTGCAGTTTTGAAGATGGGATTATGGGAGATAGATGAAAGTGCAGAATGATACTTGCTCTAAGTTTGTGAGTTGTGGCATTCATCTGTAACCAGAGAAGCTCCAGTCCAGTCATGGATATCAGATATTTACATATATTGGATGTTGAAATAATGTGTTGTATTTAAGAAAATTAGTCCTAGCTTTTTGTTAATACATGTCTGTGAGCATTCCACTGGTAATGCATATTGGTTTTATAATACTACAGTACATGTATCATATGTTTTGAGTTTTAATAACAGCCATTCCAATGCAATGGGGAAACTGAAAGATAAAGTGAGGGTATTTGTTTTTGTGGGCTAGAAGATTCAAAGTCAGGGGCCAGCATTCTGTGGCTTTTGGGTTCTCCCAGGTGGTCTGGTAAGAAGCTTTCAGGCAAGACTCGGACTGCATGAGAATCACTGGGTTGTTGCTTGTGTTGGGAGGGAACTACTTTCTCTCTCGGAGGATGAGGTGGAAGAGGAAACTCACTTGTGCTCCTAAGGATCAGTACCTACCTCTGTTGTCCCTGGGTGATGTTGCTGGTCTGCATCCAGGATCTGTCACTTGAAGCCATTGAGTGTTTCTGGCTCAAATCACATGAGCTGTGTGAGGTTTCTTCAGGATTGTTACTTGCTTAACTGCCATGAAAGCTGAGGCCTGGTATCCCAGGAGGGTTTTTAACTGTGCTGTGGTATTTGTGGAAAACAGCTTGGTTATGCTGAGCTTTAGAATCTGGGAATAGGTTTAGAAGAAGAAGAAAAAAAGAATATATACTTTGTTGTCCCCAGCTGCCCCTGTGTCTGTCTGTGTACTTTGTTTCTGTTGTTGATTCTTCAAAACTGGATTTAAGGTCTCTCAGCTTGGAAAGTAAAAGCTTTTTGTGCCTACTGTCAAAACTAAATAAATACAAGGTGAAACTTATGCTTGAATTTTTTTTGAGCTTATGATTGAAGACTTGTCTGTGCCTTTATTCCCTTTACTCTCATCTAAATAAACTGTAGGTACTAATCAACATGCTCCATAAAAGGGCAGAGGAGTTACTAAGGGGATGCCCCAAACTGGTTTTTGTGATGATGGAATACAGTGTGTTGACACCTTATGTTTTGAGAAGGGGAAAAATATGTGTATGAAAAACATGAGCTTGTATTGTAAAATGTTGATCCATTGCTGCCCAGAAAAGTTCTGGATGCCCTGTTCCTGAAAGTGCTCAAGTCCAGGTTGAATGGGACCCTAGTGAAAGATGTTCCTGCCCATGGTGGTGGGTTGGAGTTGGATAATCTTTATGGTCTCTTTCAACACAAACCATTCTATGATTCTATGATTTTCACATAACTGTTAGTTTGGTGTAGTTGGTGCTTGCTTGAAGCTTGACAGACATAATACTGCTGATGAAAGCTCAGGAGCACAGTCAGCCTACATTCTTTTAATTTGTTCAGACCCTGTGCTCTTCTACATTTTCATAAATGACTTGGACTCAGACTAGAAGGGATACTGAGCAAGTTTGCAGATGGTGCAAAACGGAGGAACTGTTGACTCTCTTGAAGGCAGGGAGGCCCTGCGGAGAGACATTGACAAATTAGAGGACTGGGAAATGACCAGGGATATGAAGTTCAACCAGGGAAAGTGCTGGATTCTGCAGCTGGGATGGGGCAACCCTGAATGTTCATACAGACTGGGAAATGAGATGCTGGTAAAGGATCTGGGCGTCCTCATTGACAGCAAGTTGAATATGAGTCAGCAGTGCCCTGACAGCCAGGAGGACCAACCATGTCCTGGGGGGCGTCAAACAAAGCATCACCAGCTGATCGAGGGAAGGGATTGTCCTGCTCTGCTCTGCACTGAGGTGGCCTCATCTTGAATATTGTGAATGATTTTGGACACCACAATATAAGATACTGAGCTTTCAGAGAATGTCCAAAGGAGGGCAATGAAGAAGGTGAAGGGCCTTGAGGGGAAGCCATATGAGGAGCAGCTGAGGTCACTTGGTCTGTTCAGCCTGGAGAAGAGACTGAGGGGAGACCTCACTGCAGTTACAACTTCCTTGTGAGAGGGACAGGCACTGATCTCTTCTCTGTGGTGACCGCTGACAAGACCGAAGGGAATGGCTTGAAGTTCTGTCAGGGGAGGTTTAGGTTGGATATTAAAAAAAGGTTCTTCACCCAGAGGGTTCTTGGGCACTGGGACAAGCTCCCCAGGGCAGTGGTCATAGCATCAAGCCTGCCACAATTCAAGAAGCATTTGGATGATACCCTCAGGCACGTGGTGTAGCTTGGGGATGGTCCTGTGCAGGGCCAGGAGCTGAACCCAGTGATGTTTTGGGTCCCTTGCAACTTGGCATATTCTTTGATTCTGTGACTTACGGATTAATAAATGTTTTGATAATATTACCATGAGAGAAAATATCAGAAGTAAATTCTGATCATAGCCTTCAAGGGTCGAGCACTTGATTGGTTCAAAGTATCAGTGATAGGTAAGCACATAAAGATTGCATTTTTAAAATGACAATGTGTTGAAACTTAAAGCAATCTCATTTCTTGGCCTGAACTCTGTAGAACAAACGAGGTATACTTTCTTAATTTAAAGGAGGAAATTCTTTTAAGACTGTATGGGATGGTAATATGTAGCTGCCCCTTGCATTGGAGATACTGTAACAGAAAAAAAGTATTTAGGGCTAAGCCATAGCAGGATAAAGCAAAGTAAAAATTCTCTGAAGCCATTCTTAAAAGTACAGTTGGATTTAATCTCATTTTTCTGTAACTGAGATGCATCTTTTTTTCTCATAAAGCTAATCTACAGATCCCCCAAATAAGCAGGAGTTCTATTATTAAAATAAAAAATCAACCAAATAAAGAAAACCCCCAAACCCCTTAAGTGTAACATTTCTTCATACCTTTTAATGCAAATATTTCATGTAGTGTTGTTCCCACTGGGTGGTGCCATTTTCCCTGTGTATAGCCAGTGTCTTGCAGCTTACTTACATGTTTCATCAGTATTTAGTGTAATTTCTGTTCTGCTTTTGAAAATAATCCCGAGTTTGACTTGTTTCCCCGTCCCAGTTTTGTTCTGAAGTAGGTGGTGACTAGGAAGGAACACAAAGCACAGTTGGATGTAGATTAGTTGAACAACTGTGCATGACAGGCATTTTTCTTTCTGGACAATACTAGATGGCTTAACACCTTTCAGATGTGAGGAAACTTAATGAGTAAAAGTCGATAACTTTGAAATCTACTACCCAGTACCTCTTTAAGGAATGGAAAGAAACTTCTATTTACAAAGTGCAATAGCTCCTGCTGTTTTGTTCTTCAACCCCCTCAAGACATATGCTTAGCATGCATTATGGTGCAATTAAATGGTAGCAAGTTTCTCATTATTTTCTATCTATGTGTGATCATTAACCAACTTATACTGAGTGGATAACCAGAGATCAATAAAACAACAGAGAGTTGCCCATGAAACTGCAGAATCAGAAGAATAAAAATAAAAAAACTTGCATTCCTCAGGATTTGGCAGGTATGTGTCCTTTCCTACCCACAGAGATCATCAGGGTCCATTTCTGACTGCTGTGAAAGCCTAATTAAAGCATTTGTGGTTATAACGGCACAGTTACAATAAATGTATTGTTTATGCAAATACTTTATTTGACATTTTTTCCATCACTCACTTCCAAGTGACAGCAGCATGCAATAGGGCTCAATAATTTATTTTCAATGGCAAGAAGCACTGAGGTGTGACAAATAATTGGGATGATACTTTGGTTAAGAAATTGCCGTGGTTACTATTTTGACGTAGCTTGTTTCCTGCCTATACTTCAGTTATGTCTTCTGGTATGGTACATAGTAGCAATCAGTAATAGACAGTACAATGCTACAGAGAGTTTCAAAGGAGTTATAAAGATTGTATTACATTATACATTTTGTTGCCATCAGCTATGAGTCTATCATCCATGTTTCCTTCAGTCTCATTTCCACCATCTGTCAGAGAAGAACCTCCTTTTTACATGAGGTGAATTTCCTTTTGGTTGCCTTTTATTTGTGATTAAATCTACATCAAAATACTGGGCATTTGGTTAAAAACTCTTAGTATGGTAGAAACTCCTACTGAGAAACACCTCTGCCTAAGGAGATCTAGAGAAAGAAATAAAGCATGTTGTTGAAAGTTGCGTTTGAAAATTCTTGTTTTCTTACATCTGATTAAAAAAAAAAAAAAAAAAAGCCTTGTTGGTTAACAGTACTAAGTGCTGAGAGGGGCTTTCTTGTAAACCATTTAGTTCTACTTCAGTAATAATTAAAAAAAAAAACCATAAAAATTTTCTTACGGGTATACTAATAGACTAAAAAAATCTCAAATTCAGCCTGGATTTTAATAGAATTAAAACTTGTTTCTTTGGTTATATATATCAGCCATACTAAATGAGAAGCTGAAACAATCTGCTTTAAGTTTGGTAGAAAATAAACATGCAGTGTGTGATACAAATGGTTTTATGCTTTTTGAGTTTCTATTCTGGCCTGGCAAATGCAAGAAAACATTTCTGAAAATCAAACCAGTCATGAAGGAGTTCTCAACCAATAACAATTAACAATTTTGGTTCATATTAATACTAAGTATTTAAGTAGTACAGTAAATTCATCTACTATTTACAGAATCTAAAGGGAAGATGGCTTATTTGCAGTAGAAAATAATAGAAGCCGTATAATCGCAGTAAGCATTTATTAAGCAGGCAAGTAAGGTTTAATATACGGCATACAGAACTGGTGCTATTTGTCAGAGGTATAAAAACAAGGGGCAGCTACTCAGGGACTTTGCTGAGACTTGAGGAAAGTGGGACTTCAGACTCTTAAGTGGCAAAATATTTGACCTCACTCAGTTCAAGTGAGGGGAATTCAGCCTTCCCTACCTCTGTTTTTTAACAATCAGTAGCAATTCAGCCATGGCAGGATTGAGACAGATCCTATTTCAAAACATCAAGGATTGAATTTTGTTCAAACAGGCAGCAGGGAGGCTTTCATGACAGAATCTGGTGTAAAGGGTAAGTAAATTTGAATATTGTGAGTGAATATTGTGAAGGAAGTTCAGTTAGAATGATGTGTGATAACCACACCATGCAGTAGCACATTCAGATTACTGAGAATTGTGTCCAAAATAGGACTTGAGGCTTTTCTTCATTGTAATGTTGGTGTGGAAGGTAAGGGAGCTAGAAAAAATGTAATTTTTTAAGGGCTTTTGTTTTGATTTTTTTGCTGTTTGGTTTTTTGTTTGTGTTTTTTTGTTTGGGTTTTGGGGGGTTTTTGTATGTTTCTTCTACTTCCTGTTGTTTTATTCCTATTTTTTTTAAAAAAATGTTATTCCTCAACCACAACTCCATTTATCTGCCCCCAGTGTTGATAGTGCTTGTAATATTAAGCACTTCCAGGGAAATTTCTAGGCATGAACTTAAGATACTCATTTACCTTATTAAAGAGCTCATTTAATATAACAAATGGAATTATTAAAAAAATTTAGGTGTAGTTAAAATTTTGAATTGACCTGTAAAGTGTACTAGTTCATTCAGAATTCATGCCAGAGATTATAGGAGTTAGTGCTCTTACTGATTTGTGAGTAGGTGATCTGAAAATTGCCTGGCTGTCTGTAGTTTGAATTAGTTGCCAGTGGAGCTACTGTCTGCATCTAAGGTTATATAAGTAGCCCTGTGGTTTTTTCAAAGGTAGCAGTGAACTGAGAAACACCTTGCTGGGGTTTGGAGGTTTGGAAATCTTATACCTGTGTTTTAGAGTCTGGCTAAGGCAGGGATGAGATACACAGCAGAGAACAGAGGAAAAACCCACAACTTCCAGCAAGGTGTGCAAAAAGCTGGTAGCTGAGAGAGCAGTGGCTGAACAGTGTCTTTGCTGCAAAGAACTCTGCAGAGGCAGTGAGAAATTCATTCATTCATGTGTTCTTTCTGTTCACCACTCTTAATGGTGATGAGAAATTTCATTGACCCAGATTTTGCTTATTATCTTTCAAGATCAAGCTGGTAATTTCTTCACTCTTTTTTGTGCAATCTGTGTGCAGTTCTCTTCTGTATCAAGAAGAGTCTGTGCTGTTGGCAGACTGTTGGATTATACTTTTTTCATCTCTGCAGTGTAGCTGTAATAGAATAGTAACTGCAGAGCTATAATAGAATAGTAACTGCAGGTTTTTCTTTGCGTTCTGTTATTGTACACCATTAGATTGAATTTCAGAACATCCTCTTCTAGTCTCTGTTTACCTTCTTCCAGTCTGGTATCTTTGAACATCTTGTATTACCTACTATATCTTCACCTGTTTTTCACAGTATCAATCAGGTTGGAAGGGTCACGTGGTACAACCTCCCTGCTTAAGCAGGGTCAAAAGTTTTCCTTTGTTTTGTTCTGCTCTCCATCTTTTGCTAGTGCCATTTATCAGTTATGTGGAGATCTTTGGTTTTATTCTTTTGTTTATTTGTTTGTACAGCCACTTCTTATGCCACTTTGATCATCCTTCATATGCATTAAACAAGGAGCCATAACTGCAGTCATGCAGATTTTGAAAGAGTCCTTTGTGAGGCTTGTGCTCCACGTGAGGCTACTTGGTTGCTTTGCTCTCCAGCAGTCCCTACCTACATCAGTGGATTCTGTTGTGCAACCATTTGCAGTAGAGAGCAACAAGTGGACTGCAAAAGCAAGGAGAAACTATTATTTATGCCTAGAAACTCATGTTGCTCTTTCAGATAAGCATTTTTGCTGTGAGGAATTACAAAAATGGATTTTAAATATATTAAAAAAAGGACCTTGAAGGAAAAAACTACTATCAGTTTAACTAGAACCTGTATCTTCTAATAAACTTCTCCAAAATTCTTTTTTTCTTTATTAGGGAAGCCAACATGATTGATTAGCAGGAGGATTGCTACTGTTCAAATATTTGACTTACCCTTTCTTATGGTTGAATTTTACACATTTTCAAATCATTGTCTATTTTCCTCCCAACAGTAAATAATTAAACCTATGTTTTGCCACTGGGACAGTATGAATGAAAACAAGATGAAGAAAAATAGTGATAAAGAAATGGGTTTAGCTGTAAAAACATGTATTTGCGGTTGCGTACAGCCCTTTCTCAAAGGACATTTGTGCTCATTTTCTTTTTTTGAAAAGATGAGCAAGAAAACATTTGATTTTCTTTGCTTTACTATTGACTGTAGGAACAGAAAAGTTGAAATGCTGTTAACACTCCCCCAAGTCTTTTAGGTTGCACAATGTTTTCTTAACTATTAAAATACTACCCAAATGATTGTTTATTTCCTACTAAAAGTATCTGGAAGCCTACCCAGTGGTCTGGTGTTATGTGCTGTGAGCAACGTGTGTGTTCTGAGACTAGAGCTCTTGTCTTGCAAATACTGATGAGGAGACACACAGCTGCTGTGCCTGAGCAGAGTGTTTTAATGGGAATTGTGATGAATTCCCACCCTGGAGACTGATGGAACTATGAGGGATTTATTCGAAGTATCTTCAAGCCTCCATACAAGGTTTCAGTAAGCTTGGGGAAACTAGTCAGTGAAAGGGGACAGATGTGTTTATATATGCACCAAAAGGCTGCTGGTAAAGCTGTGACATACATTTGGGGTCCTGAAAGCATGTTGGATTGTAGCCATTGGGACTTCTCTGTTTGTGCTGTGCCAGCCACTTATGTAGAGGCCTTCTGACACACATGACTGCATGGCGCATTAAGGATAACCTTTGCAGTTTGTAGGTGGGGTCTTTCCCAGCTTTAGTCACAGAAACTAAACTTTAGCACTAGGCCTTCAGTTTTGGTAACTTTATGAAAAGCTTTGCGTGCTTGAGAAGTGAGCAATGAAACTTAGCAAAGTTTATATGGGAAATGGCTGCTGTGTCTGACTTCTTAGAGAAGTCACTTAGAAAATCCAAAGGTGCAGTGGCCTTTTAGATAAAGCAGATAATGGGACCTGTGGGGTAGGACAAACTAAAACCTTAGGTGGATTAAGAAGTTGATGTGTGTATGACCAGCTTCAGCTACAACAAAACATGTTCAGATTGCATACAAGCAATCTCATGGCACTTCTGTCTGCACTGACCAGTATTTTTTCTCTCTGGTGCTCGAGAAAAAGATAAGAAATTAGTAAGGCAGAAACACATTTCTGATGCACTGAGAAGAGTCCAGTTGTGCTCCGACCTTGATCCTACTGCCTTCATGCCACACATAGTTTCCTCCCCAGTGAGCCAACAACACCAACAGCCCTGGAATAGAGAGCACGAGAGGAAGTGGTGGTCTTTGATCTCTGGTGCTGTTTGTTGCTGTCTGGAGCTGACACCCTCTGTCCAACTTGCTGTCCTGGGCATGGGAAAGTCCTTTGTTTCAGGATTTCACATCCAGAAAGGACTTACTTGGCCTATCTTGTTGCAGGAGGGAAGAATAAAAGTGTGCCAAATTTTCATTCTGCTTCTGAAAGCTATTTTGTTTTTGTCATGAGCTCTTCTAGTGCCTGCGAGAAGTCTTGGGCTGGCTCTTCTGAGCCTGAGTCTGACAGAATCAGGTATGTGATGGAGTACTACAAGGGGATGTAAGGAGTCTGCTCTGTCAGCAGAGGTAAAAGGGCTAAGATGAGAATAAAGAATGTTTTTTGTGGATGAACCTCACACTGTAAGGGTGATGCACCTTGCTTCAAGCAGAGGAACATCATGAGAAAATACTTAAAAAGGTGGGGGTGGAAAGGAAGAACTGAGGGTTATCTAATGATTTCAGTTTGTCACCCAGTCCATGTCCATTTTCCTAGCTGTATACATTCTGCAAATATAAAACAGAACATGTAAATGATACTGTTTTCTGTTTAAAACACAGTTTGTGATCAGTTACCTTGAAGAAAAGCTGATGTAATTGGCTGGTTTTTATCCTTGTATTAAATTACTCTGGAGAGAGTAAAAAAAAGGTGGAGAGAACTCAATCTTTAGTCTTTTATAGCAGCTCTAAATTATTGATGAGTTCTACATTACTCCTCAAAACTTGTCACCTGACTCTACTTCTGAAACTGTTGCCCTTTGTTGTTTTATGGCATCTAAAATATTATGGTCTTCCGGTGGCAAATTAAGCTAACAGAAGCATGATGTGAGCTGATACAGCAATTTTTTTTTTTAAACTTATTTGTTAAACACATCTTGTGAAGCAGACTGTGGCGAGAAGCACTTGTGTAATCATGTGGGTATTAACTGGGTAGGGTGATCCTGATCTTTTGTGCTAATTGCCTATTTTCATAACTCTTCTAAGGAAGTATAGTGAATTCAGCTTCCTGAACACAGTCCACTGTAATCATTCCCTAAATTAGCATTTCTTGAAGATGGGAGCATTCTCTCCTTCCTGTCTGAAATTATATCGCATGTGAATATTTATGTTGGATATATGTTCATAAATGTTCTGTTGCACAGACATCTTATTTCAGTAAGAAATTGTTAATTCATAGATTAGTGTAAAAAGTAAAGAGTTAGGCAATTCTCATGAAATATGCTATGAATGCAAGCTGTTACTGTTTACCTGATTATTAAAGACAAAACGGAAACATACCTTTTGAGATTTCTGTTTGACTGTAGGTCACAGTGGGAAGGTGAGGTTGAGTGGTGCATAAAAATCAACTACAATAAATGATGATTACAGAAGAAAGCTTTTCAGAATGAGATTTGACAAAACCTGTTTGAAGGAACAAAGAAAACAAATGTCTCATGGTAATTTACTTTTGTCCCCACTTCCATATGTGGTTGTAGTCTAGGTAAGGGAATTAATGATGGTGAAGATGATAAGGTTACAAGGCAAGGAGGTTATGGCCATTTAAGAAAGCAGATCATAGAGATGGAAGGAAGGCAAAAAAGAGACAATAAATAAAGCTGGAAAAATACGAGAAGGAGGATGGGCAGTAAAACTGGCAGATAGCAATAGAAAGCACATGGTGGTGCAATTGAGGTCATGAAGACAAAGAAGAGTGAGAGTTTGTTGTCTGGTAGGACTCCCTAGCATCTAGAGGAAAGGAGCAATTAAGCAGGAGAGATCATAGATTGCAATTGCAAAAATTCCTGCAGAAACCCTGGTGTGAGAGGAGGAACAGCTGTGAGCAATGGAAGGGGCAATACACTAGGGAGCCAGACTGCATACAAGGGCACCCATGTACAAGAAAAAACAGGGCTGAGAGTAGCATAAAAGGCAGCGATCAAAACTGGGTCAGCCGGAGATCAAATCTCGTGGTGCAGTGAGGTCTGGCGGCTCCCTGGGGACTGGGGGCTGCAGGGACACCGCATGGGACTGGCAGTCAGGAGCAGACAGCTGAGAGCACCAGGGCAGCCCCAGCCCTGAACATCAGGCACCTGCCTTGGGACAAGGCTGAGGCTGGGCCTGTGGGCAGGTGGGGGTCAGCATCAGACACAGCCTTATGATGACAGGGAAGGGCCATGGTGATGTGCATCTCTACAGACAGTTGTCAGAAAGTAAAATGGGGAAGGCAAGATATGGTATTTCTGGTTGTATTTTACTGAATACATGAAGTCATTTGAATGTCATAAACATCCATAGATTTTGTTACACTGTTATATTTGGTGATGTATACTGCTGTCTTCACATTTTGTTTAAAATTGATAAGAATATGTAAACAATTAGAAATATGAGATAAAAATATAGTGGTAAAATTTGTAGCTTCTGAATCTATGTACTGATCTTCCTCACCTTATTTATCAAAAGCTATGTGATGCATAATGGTTCAGCAATGTGGAAAGAGAAAATAGCTTACTGCCTAGTATTTTATTTTTCTTTTTGGTAAATAATAGTGATTCACAATTATGATAAAATGCGCTGCATGTCATCTGGAAATGAGGTGGTTTGAGCTTTAGTATTACTCTCTAATAAGTTAGTCTTACTCTCTAATCATTCCATTAATACATCTCCCCAAATGCTCTTGGTCTAGAAAATTTCCCGAAATGTTGTGCTTGGAAACTGGTCATGCATTTACATGCAATGTGAAATTGAAGATATTCCTTCAGGCATAATTTAACTCAGAAATGTTTTAACATCATTAATAATGTATAAGTGCAACAGGCTTAAGCAAGCCATAGACTAGGTCACTTCTGATCTGCACAATAATTATTCCTCCATGCAATTAGTATTACAGTAAGTGTGTAAGAATGAGAGAGGAGACTATACATATATTGTATTTTTGGAAGCTAGATAACCTTATGATTAATGACATGACCCAGTTCAATTCAAGTTGCTTACTCTGGAATCGTGTTAAAAATTAGTTTTCTGACAAAAGCTCACACTATTACTGTAAAAGAAGAGGAAGGGGGAATGAATATTAGTATAAAACTATAAGGAAAACTTCTTACTTTAAACAAGGCTGTTTTAGATAATTGTGATCATTCACCATTGCAGATGTGACCGTCTCTCTACAGGTCACTTTGGGCCGCCTTTAGTGTGTATGAACAGACTCTCTGAGTGAGACACGCATCTGAAGACAACAAAGTGATTGCTTATTGGTTAGCAAACATAAAAGACAGGTAGAGTTTAATGAGCTCCTAGGCTAAGCATCCATATGTATCCGGTCCATGACAGGATGTCTGAAGAGTCCTTGCTGGCCAGGCAGCTGTGAATGAGGTGGTGGAGGGCCACCCTTCTCTGTTCCCTGAAAGAACTCTTCATCACTGCCAGGTTGCTGTCTGCCACTTTCTTTGGGATTTGATGCCTTTTCACTCATTGATGTTTTTCCTCTTGAATTCTGAAGCTGGTAACAAATCCAGCATCACCACTCCTAGTTTTGTTTGTGGTTTTACCTTTCTGACCTTGCACAGCCATCCTCTGAACTTTCTTTGAGGTCTTTACCATATCTTGGCAACTTCCTTAGAAGTCAGCCTAAGGCAATGTGAAGCTACTGTGGCATGTCAGAGCCAGACCCTGAGCCACAGCAGGTTGGACCCCCCCAAAAGGAGGTCACGCAGCAAGAACATTAAATGCTGAGGTCACATATCAGACATCAAATGAGGAACTTAATTATCCCCAAAATTTTAAGTGATTTGGAAGTCTTATACAGCTTTAAAGTGTTTTGTTTTGTTTTGTTGTTGTCTTTTTTTAATAATTTGCAAAAACTGATGTTAATGCTGAACATTTACTTTGTGGCAGTGCTTCTCTTCCGCTATTTAAAATGTTAATAATGTGTTATGAGAAATGCAGTTTGAAGAGGCAGCAAAACCACTCCTGGCCTTAAATGCTCAGTTTAAACCTCCCAGCAAACCTTTTGGAAGATTATCCAGATACACAGTCTGCAATTAACCTTTCTTCTATTCTAGGTAATGGGCCCCATCATGATCGAAGTTGTGTTTACAATCAGAGCAACATAGTAGATGGAGTTTACTGCCTCCCAATAGCACACTGGATTGAAGTCTCTGGACATACTGATGAGATGAAACATACAACTGACTTCTATTTTAATATTGCAGGACATCAAGCTATCCATTACTCCAGGTAAAAGAAAAGTGTAGAGTTTGACTGGTATCAAATACCCAAACAGAAAATCTGAACTGGCATGTCAGAGAACTGCATTTGAAGTAAAGAATGTTTGCTTGTATGCATGTAACAGTAAAATTTAACAAAAATGCAGCACCTCTTTGCAATTAAATGTCAGTTTTGTTAACAATCAGGAGAGATCATGAGTTCGAGGATACCTCCACCATGTACAGGTATGTGAAGTTGCATCATATCTGAAAACGTTTTGTGGTAATTTATGGATAGTCATTTTCAAATGCTTGTCTATGCAAAATTGCATGTATGTTATGTAATTGGTTTGGGAAACAAAAAGTATATATTCCAGCACCAGGACTTAAGGATAACATGTGGTAGCTCATATGTGGCAGCAACTGCAATTAGTGACAGCCGCTGCAGATGATTTCTGCTTCTGAGCATGTATTTAACAAAATACTAAAACTTTGACAAATCTTAAAATGTTTGTACTTACATAGTGTTCACTGAGCCCGCTGTCTCTTAGTGAAACATCCTGGCTTGAATTAGGAGGTGTAAATCTCAAAGAGGGCTGCAGATGAAACACAGGCTGTATTTGTATTTAGAGCAGCAGCCTTAGCACTGGTGGTTAGCAAAGTGGCACTGAGGAATTTGGGAGCCTGTGTAGATTTTTTCTCCATCTCCAGTCAATGGATATGGCAGCAAGTTTGTGGATTGATAATGGCTGTGTGAATGCTGGCAGCCTCGATATGCCACAGGCAGCTAGTGTGGATTACAGAGGAGCTAGTGGTCCCAAAGGGATATGTATTTTTTTAGAGAAATCAAACCACCTTGTACTTTCATTAGGTCTTAGCATTGCTTTTTGTGAATTTCTCCAGGCCACCGTTTTGGCTACACTAACCTCACCATCTCATCTCCTCTTTAAACTCTTTGCTTCCACGATTTTCACGGGATAGGAAGCAGAATTGTCTTTTTCCCTTTAGAATTGCAGTGTGCTAGAGAAAGATTTCTTTCTCTTGGTGTCTTATGGAATATCAGATTCACAAACATTGTCAGGCATATGTAGGTATTTGTGTTGCTTGATGCCTTTTCCCTGAGACCCCTTTAAGTCATATAATACACCTGACAGACTACAGTGTTATCTGGATCTTAAACATCTGTTTCCAAAATCCTGTGAGAGAAAAATCTTGTTTATTCCAAAGCACAGGTTTGTCAATCCCAAATAATCTTTGTTTGGTAGAAAAATCTTTTGAGAAAGAAGAACAGCTGTCAGAAAGTGAATATCTAAATACCAAAGGCTAACTTATCTTCTTTTCCAGAGACAGCAGTGATCCATTTAATACTGCCTTATCTGCATGACTATATATTTCAAAAATTAGGTAAAAAGCTGCAAATTCTGCTAAAGAATATTTGAAGAAAATTTTCTGAGCTGTGTAGTCTTTTCCAAATGAGGAACTCCCCCTTCATTCCCCTCTCACACACATATACGTTTATTGAAAGGCAACTTTTTATGTATATCTTAGTAGTTCTTATCTCATTTCTTTGAGCTATATTAAGTAAGCATACCCTGTAACAGTCTTGTTGCATAATTACTTTTAGTACTTTGAAGATATGCAGCCTTAAATGCTTTGGGTTTTTTTAATCCAAAGATTAAAATAGTTGGCAGATTCACCATTCTCCTGGTTATAATAAAGCTGCCCTAAAACACTGGCTAATTTAGAGATTTTTTTTAGCAGAGCAGCTGAAGTGAGCTGATGAAAATGTCTTTATTTTGTAATGCATTTATTGGTTCAGAGGAGTACTATGAAGATTAATGTCATAAAAAAAAGAAAAAAAATTCACCTCCATACCCACTCCACCCCTCCTCCCAAGCAACAAAAAACTAAAACAGAAGCAAAAAGCTAGTCCCTCTGCCTATAGAGTTAAAAGCTTAGAGGATGATTGAATCATTGTTTTCCATCTAAGATTACTTCTTTCCATGCTGTAGTGGAGGCAGTACTGAGAGAAGGTTTATGACCAAAAATCCTGAGTCCTGTCACCAGCTGTAGGATGGTTACAAAATGCTGGGGGCTGGAAAGAAGTGATTTGTCAAAGAAAACTTTTGATATGAGCCCCTCCTCTATGTTGCTCCATTCCATTTAATAGGATTGCCATATGTGAATTAGCTGGAGAAAAAAGGTTTTTCTTTGTCAAAGGGGCCTCCTACATGAACCCTGGGACTGATTTTACTTGTCCTCTGCCTAATCACAACAACTAGAAACAGTTGCTCTGAGTTTTGCTGCCACCTTGCTGCTTCATAAAACATGAGCTTGTATTTTAAATGGGCTGCAGCAGGGTGAGAAGAGCCTGCTTCTGGCCAAAAATAATTTTGAATTAGGCTGGGCTGATGATAATGCTTTGAGAAATCAGGATTTTTTTATTTGTTGTAGATGTATTGCTCATGAGTCAGTGAGTTTACATGTAACCTTTTATTTTGAGAATTAATTTTGTGTTGGTCATTCAGGTGTATGATATGGTTTTTGAGCATAGTAGGATTTGAATTAATTTTTTGTAAGTGTGGAGTTTTCCTACAGCTAGAGAGTCATGGCTGATACCTCCATGGTGTTAGTAGTCACTTGTTTTGGACATGTAAAGACACATAACCAAAATCTGATTCAGGAAAAAAATTATCATTCAGTTTCTCTTTTGTGTTAGATATTACTGCAATAAGATGCCTTCAAATTGCAGGAGAGTTCACTTAGGACACAGTAATTTTTCAAAATAAATTAGAGTTATTGTAATCTTCTCTGAGAGAAGATGACTTTAGAAAACCTGCAAATCTGAGGCATATTATCTCTGTTTCAGTTCCATCTGTAAAAGGTAGAAGTTCCTGATTCATAGATGTTATATACCTTATTATTTATATAAAAGCCTATGCAGAAGAAGGGCATTCCATAAGAAAAAGAGAGGGAGTAACACCTGAAATTACAAAATACTTCAATAACATGTTGAAGACAATGACGCTTGCTGGCGGAATTAGGTGCTATGGAGCTGAATATCTCCAATAGGAGAAGCCTTCTAGTTACAGCTTTCTCTTTTCAGACTAATTTTAGCTGTGTGCTTTTTGGGAGTCATATTTCTCAAATCTCATGAAAGAAAATAATTTTTATGTGCTTTGCGTGTGAAATGCAGCTAAACTGGATTCTATAAGTGAATTCCTCATACAACGGTAGCGAATCTGTAATTGAAGTATTGTATGACTGCTGAATATTTTAAAGGGAAATACACAGTCAGTAACAGGGGAGTCACTGCATGAGAGTAGCCACAGGTCCTGACAACAGTTTTTTTGAGGTACAGTTTTTTTGCATTTAAATGTTAAGGCTATCAAGTATTAATATTTCATTTTTATGGAGCAATTCCTGTAACTGGATGTAATCCAAGAAATCATGAAGCTGCTGAATGTGTTGCTATCATCAGCGTTTATGTCTCTAATTTTTTTCCCTAAGACAAAGCTAGAGAGAAAAGAAAATTGACTGTTGTGCCTGTAAATACTATTTTTGTTTCTTGATAGTTGCAAATGAAACTTAATTTATGATGTGGCCTTTACAAATGCTTTGTGTCTTGTTGGGAAAATGAGTTTCCTTCAGCACTGCCATAGTAATTTAGGTTATAACCTAAGTTAAATGTTAAGTGGGAATGATCAGGAGCATCACATAAAATGTGTCTTCCTGATTTGTACTAAGTGATAATGTAGATAGATGAGTGAATGAAGAATAATCCAGGGCAGATGCTTCTTATTTACTTTTTGAAGGCACTAGAGCAGTATTCTGCTGATGGAGCACAGAGTTTCCAGGGAAGAAAATAAGCATTTTCTTGATTGATGTGCATCTTTGAGATGGCAAATAAGAAGCTGGTTGAGTATATTTGGTTCAGTATGAAATCAGAACTACGTTTGAATTATGCAACTGAAAAAAATACAAGTGGGAGTGCTTTTATTTATTTTTACTCTTTAATTTCTCTTCTTACTAGCTTTAATTCATTCACAAAATAAAATATCCTTCTGTCTTAAATGTAATTCTGAAGTACTTTTTTTATTACTGAGTTATAAAAAAGGCTTTAAAGAGTAAGCTGTCACAAAAACCCCCTAGAGTGCTGTGACCTATGCTCCTGTAATAGAAAGCTGCACTGATATTTTATGCCTGCTTTATGGATTAAGAGAGGAGGTGATGATGTCTACAGAGATTACCATAATTAACATTAAAAGCTGAGAGTTAGCTGTCCCCTGTGCCTAAAGGATGCTTGTGATATTAGAGAAGAAATAATGAGCTCTGGAACAAAAGTCGTCAATTTTATTCTAGTAAAATAGTCCTAATCAAAAAGACTTAACATCAATAGGATTCAGCCTTCAATTTCAGTACTTGGGGCTCTAACTCTAAAGTTATCTGGCCACGTTATACAATGAGTAATGAGAGTATTCTGAGATGCATTTTGTGATATGTTTATCCAGTGAACTAGGATATCTAACTACTCCATGAATATAATTTTCTTATACTGAGCTGTAGTCCAAAGCTAGTCTAAATTAGAGCTATTTTTTACTTACCAATGGGAAACACTTTTTATAGAATGGCTTAAAGGTTAATTCTATTTTTTGTCCCCTGTATGTTTTTTTTTCTACATCACCCTCAAGTGCAGCTGTGAAATGCTTTTACTAGTCTCTGCTTTGAAGAAAACAGGTTTCAAGCCAATGTAAGAAGTGACATTTAAGGAATTTTTTATTTAACTTCTTGAAACTTAAGAGAGAGTGCGAGGAAATAAGAGCAAGAGTGAGAAGACAAATTGTGAGGCTAGAATTTTAACAGTTTTTGAAGTCCTTATTTGTTTCCATTTATTTAGTTTGGATCATCTCTGTATTGGGCAACAAATGCCTTTTTCTTCCACATTTGTTGTCCTTCCAAACAAAAGGTTTCTCCTTTCATGAACTCCCCACACTATACCCTCCGTAACAATGGCTAAAAACTTGAAAACTGATTCTATTTTTCCATGTTTTGTGATTTTGCATGGGCAGGATGGCCGAGCCAGGCTGTTAGCTATTTAGATACAAATCTCAGTCCTGTGAACTGTGAACAGAAAGAAAGAACATGCCAGCAGGGCAGTCACAAGCCACGAGGCCTTTCAAATACTGTGGATGAACTGGGAACTCATTTTTCAGTAATTTTGTTTTTCTGAGTATTAGCAAATAGTTGTTGCCAGCACTGCTCTGGTTCTTTTGCCGTAACCTAGCACTTGAGCCCTCAAAAGACGCTTGAAATGGGAAATCCTGGATGTCATTCATTTCTAATTGCATTTCTTGTGAGTGCTGTAGTAGCAAACAAAATCTGGCTTTAGTACAGGTGATGTAAATTTTGCCAGAAGCAAAAAAACACAGACCTTTTAGATTAAAGATTTTTGTATGGCTGTCATCAGTGTGTGAATTCCCAGTATTACTTCCACCTACGGTGACTGGCCTATTAAACCTGATGAATGGCTCTTAGCAGATTGTTGTCTACTGCAGTGGCTCAGGGATACAAAATACTGTCTTAGACTTTGGGATGACATTGTCGAAGTAATATCTGTTGAATGGTACATTACCTATGTGAATATGATAAAATTGTGGGAGGGAATGTTTTTGGCAGCAGACAGGTCTGAAGACTGGCTAACTTGTGAACTATTAATATTTTTATGTCAGCGATTTTTCAAATGGCAGGCATCATCAATATTCACCATCTTTTCTGAGTGTTTACCCTTCTTTCTGTAAAGCTACAGTGTATGTTGTCAGCATTATTGATAAATTCATAATTTTGAACAGATCATATATATAGTCTCAATAGCATGACATTTTATAAGTGATTTAGTGTGGTATTTTGCATTATTTTAGGTTATTAGAGCAATTAGAGTAATTCTTAATAGCACAGTAAGAGCACATCACACTGATATGTGGATTTCACTATTGATGAAGACCAATGGATTTCTAATGAAAAGAGTATTTTCATGATACAGAAATTACTGAATCCCCTAAAGTAATCAATGAATTTAGAATACTTTGAGTTGGAAAGCACTTTAAAGATCATCTAGTGCCAACACCCCTGCCATCAGCAGGGACACCTGCCCCTAAGCCACATTGCTCACAGCTCTGTCAAGCAGGGCCTTAAACATTACCATGGTTGAGGCATCCACAACTTCTCTGGGCAACCTGTTTCATTGCCTCACCACCCTCACAGTGCAGAATTTCTTCCTATTGCCTATTCTAAACCTATTCTTTCAGTCTGAAGCCGTTACCTCTTGTCCTATCACTACACGCCCTTGTAAACAGTCTCTATCCACCTTTCTTGTAGGCTCCCTTCAGGTACTGGAAGGTTTCTCCATGCTGAAAAACCCTAACTCAACCATTCTTCATAGGAGAGGAGGAACTTGAGCCCTCAAATTATCTTTGTGGCAGTCCTCTGGACCTGCCTCAACAGGTCCATGTCATATGTTGGGGGTTCCCGGGGCTGGAAGCAGTACTCCAGTAGGGGATCTCAGCAGAGTGGAGTAGAGGGATGGACTCTTTTGATGCTGCTTTTGATGCAGCCCAGGACACAGGTGGCTTTTCTGGGCAGCAAGTGCATGTTGCCAACATGTGTCCAGCCTCTCATTCACCAGCATCCCTGAGTTCTTCTCAGCAGGGCTGCTCTTGATCTGTATTGGTGTAGTACCTTGCACTTGGTCTTTTTAAACCCCATGAGGTTCCCATGGGCCCACTTCTTGAACTTGTCCAGGTCCCTCTGGGGGGCACCCTGTCCCTCAGCTGTGCCAACAGCACCACACAGCTTGGTGTCATCTGCAGATTTGCTGACGGTGCACTTGATCCTTTCATAATGCCTAGCACTCATCTGTACTAGAAAGAAATGGCTTCCACAGCATGTTCATTATATCTTGATTGTCTTCTTTTGCTTAACACTGTTACACTTCTCATGAGAGAGACCAGAGTGGTGAAGTTCTCTCCATTCTTTATCCCTTCCAAGAAAGATAAAGGAAATCTTTTTGATGTTACACATACGAAGAAGTTGTTTTCTTTGTAGCCGCATTCTGAACCATGTTGAGAAGGAATGTCAAAGCCCTTCAAACTGCCCTGTGGCTCAGATGAGGAGGAACCATTTAGCTTCCCTAAACTCTGATGGATAGGAAAGTGGTATGAGCGTACTTCCTGAGACTATTGCTAGAAACACTGAGCAGTAATGCCCCTGAGACAAAAGAGAGCTTTTGCAGCAACAAAACTCTTCATGTAGTTTTGTTTCAGAAGTTAATATTATCATTTTGTCTGTGGCAGGGCTGGGCTGAGCTTTATACGATCTGTGTAGAGCCACTGTGGAGCTGCTAGCATGCTAGGCAGCAGGAGTAGGAATGGGACCACAGCAAGAGTCCGAGAACTTTTAACACCCCATCAGCACAATGCTCTGCAGGGCAGCAATTGCTAGATGTGCCATTCCTCTGGAAACCAAATAATTTTTATGTATAAATGATATATATAAAGTACATTGAGCGTAGTTCTAGGCAGCTCAGTGAATCTGACAAATGTTAAAAACGTCTGAAAATCATTTCAAAAACCTGGTGGAATGTGTGTGGCTGAGCTGGACCCATCTTGTAAGACGGCAGGTGGAGAGAGAGCTGCAAAGATTGGCTGCTGCTTTGTGAAACAATTTGCATTTATTCGCATACCACAAGCATGTGGCTTGCAAGGTGCTTTAGAAGAAAACTTGAAATGAGGATTCAACTCCAAAGAACTCGTAATTTAACCAAGTAATTTCTAAACACAGCAAGCTAAAGGGAATCTTAAGCATGATGTCTGGTTAGTCTTGTGAATTTTCTTCCAGAGCTTTTTTTCTGTATTTTTCTTTATCATTCTGCCATCCATTCATATGTGGCTTTTGCAATAGGTATTTGATTGAGATTTATTTAGAGGGAGGATTTTTCAGGAATTAGTATTTCTTTAATAAAATGGCAGCAAGCAGAGACTGGTTGTTGATGGGAAGATGAAGCCTTTCATCATCTGGCTGGTAATAGGTAAAATTTACTTGAAACCACTGTTGCTCTTCAAAGTTCGTCTTTTCATAGGTGTGGCTCTGCATAAAATGATTTCCTTACTTCTAAAGAAAAACTTACAATTTTGTGTCATTCTGGGAGAAAAAAACAGAAGGAAGACTGGGAACCCTCCATGGAAAAACCTGGAGTAGTAAACATACTTCTGTCTTTCTCTGTGGGTTATAACAGAAAAATCTTGATAGTCCAGTAAGTATGAATTTTATGTGGGGTATCACTGTTAGGGAGCAGAAACTACTGTTGCATCTAATTTCTCTGTGTGTTTTACTGTGTCTCCCTGTTGCTTGTCTGTATTTCTTCTGGAGGTTTTCAATCCTTTTTCCTGCCTCATTATGCTTTAACATTCAGACTGTCAGTGAGGTAGCGAAGTTCTGTCTCCATTGGAAAGCAATTTGCTGGTGTTGCCAGCTGTGAATGAAATTGACTGAGATTGTGAAATCCTGAGCAATTTAGCTCACAGCTGGGATGATGAGGAAGGGGCAGCATCACTCTCTCACTGAAGATGATGTTCCAGTTGTCATGCAGATATTTATTTCCTCTTAGCTTTTACATATATTTATTATCTGCTCTGTAATTGCTGACATTTCTTAATACCATTTATCTAAAGATAGCAGAAGCTCTTTTTCAAAAGCAGAGATTGTGTACTCATGGTTATTGCTATTTAGCTTACCAGGAGGGTCTGAATTCAGATATGTGGTTGTTATCAGAAAAACTTCACTAAGACAACTCCATAATTTACACTTGGTGAACCTGTTGAACCAAGATGGTGTGTTTGCAGCATAGTCAACTCTGCTCCCCTTCCTGTGATTTTTTGCAGGCATGGCTCCTAGGGCAGATTAGACCAGCCAGCCTGAAGCTGACTCTTACAGAAAAAAAATCTCAAAATGAGTGAGTTTTCAGTCCCCAAATGTGAAAGGTGACACCATGGGATGGTTTATTACCACCAGCTGGTTTGGTGTTTGATTGCTCAGTGTATACTATATTTCTGAAAGAGATAACCTGTAAGAAAAAAGAATCTTAGCTAAAAAGCTGCAAAATTGTTTTAAATTAAATAGAAGTGTTAAAGATACTTCATTTAAAACAGTAGCTAGTTGAAGCTACTAAGTTATGAATTCTACATCCATCTTCAATAATTTTTATAAATGCTGAGATATAAATACAAATTTTCAGTCTTAAATGCTCTAGATATTTACAACATAATTTAAAAAAATGTACCTTCGTATAAAAATATGGAGGGTTCTATTTAAAAGGCAAAAAAATTTTTATTAGAAAGGAAACTTGAATGCAACTATTTCCTTTGAAGTCTGTCTCAGAAATGTAAGTATTTTATTTCCCATGAGTAAATAGAGATTATCAAATTGCTGCTGTATTTTCCCATTTATAATTTTCTCTGCAAAAGAACCCCAAAAACCAAAAAAAAAACAAAACACAAAGAAATGAACTGTGACTTTCTTCCCAGGGAACATATTAAGAGTCTGAATGGAATGTCTCTTGTTCCCTCCTTTAATGCTTGTACTTTGGGAAATTTAATTTCTTGGAGTCAAGTACCTAATTCCTGCTGTTATTCACCAGTTTATTGTGTATCCTCCTGTGAACTATGATAAAAATTGAGTCAAATGTCATAGACATTGCCAAATTATAAGAAATATGGATTTCTTCTTTATTGGTTCAGAAGATAACATGGTTTGTAAGTTTAAGTGAAATGCCTTTCTTTCTTTGATGTGAAAAACCTAGTAATAGAATACATGATTTTAAGCATCAAGAAGAGGATAAAGGGGAAAATATGCATTTCAGTTTTAATACAGAGACAAGAAAATATAGACTATATACAAAATCAATAATGAAATGGAAGCTTGCTTACTTTCTTCCTTTCCCACCCTCCTTTCACTTCCCCTCCGCTCCTGAAAGGCCATTCACCAGCTGTGAGCCAGCAGCAAGACTCTCCATGCCTGTCACTCAGCACAGGGACTGGATGCTGGGCACTACTATATATGTGTGAATGTTGGTGGGCTTCTAGAGCCTTTTTTTTTAATTTAAATTGTAGGGTTTTTTTTAGTTTAACCAACTTGTCCAGGGCAGCCTTTTAAACGCTCTTCAGAACAGTTATATCCAGTGCCTTCATTTACCCGAAGTCAAAGTCTGATAAGGGGAATGTGCAGCTTCCCTAATAAAATAATTTCTTTAATGTTCCTTCTTTGTGCAGTCTGACTGCCAGCTTGAAGGTTGGCCGTGTACAGACCATTCCCAAACAGTGTTAACCACCACTTTCACTTCAGAAGGCTGAATTTCTTGGCTTTCTTGTAATACTGAGTTGCTTCAAACTGGTGAGATAAAAGGAGGAAAAAGCTTCTCAAATATATTTGCAATGTCAGTAATAAGGCTATCTGATATGTTTTACAAATTTACAAGGTCAAGCTTCTGCTGAGAATGCAAGCACATTCAAATAAACTTTAGTAACAGTAGACCACTTTAATATATTTGTTCAAATGCTTGCAATTTCAATTTCTGAGCAGACACGGTGATATTGCTAGGAAAAGAAAGAAATCTGAAAAAGAAAAAAAAAAGGGCAGTTAAAATAAAAACAGACAACCTTGGTAATTCTTGTCAGTCTTTGGATTCTGATAAAACCTGCCGCATTTCATGTTAATAAATTTAACTCTCATGATTTTTTTTCCCCCTTTTGTTATCCAGGACTTCAGTAGATTCCCCTATACTTTGCAGTTTCACATTAAAAAGATGTACACAGGCTATTCTGGGGCCTCTCAATAGCTTCGTTATCATCCCAGCCTCAACCTTTGGTGCTGGCAACTCATCTACCAGGGTTATTAATCTTATGTTTATAATCTAGTAACCAAGTACATTAGCTAAAATGAAGTTTTCTCAAAATTTTATTATGGTAGCACTATACAGCTGTTGTTTCTTTGATTTGACTTTGTTGTGGGAGCACACTATTTTAGGTATTTATGCAGCTGACTGTGGTGATGCACTGATTCAGTTTTTCTCCATATTGTTAAGACATTGTTCCCTAGCCTGTGAGTATTCTAGAATGTGTCTGTCCCTCTTTAAAATTCATAGAAATGAACTGTTGTGAGTTTAGAAACTCTGGATAAATAAGTGGAAAGAACAGAGAACTCCTCAAGACTGTATTTGGAGGGATTTGAATCTTCCTCTGACTATTGCAGTTCTGAGGAAATTTCATTCTTTTGTGTGTGTGCATATGCTGCCATGTGTATCACAAGGCCACCTTGCAATAAACTATGCTTTGAAATTATGTAATTTTCATGAATATATGCTTGTTTCTGAAGCATTGGAATACATTTCCATTGGATCTGAAATGCTGCATTTTGACAAGTGATTTTATCTTTTATTATTTTCACAGTCTAGATTTCTAAGCAGCTGCTAAAAAGTAAACTCTGAAAGAAGTCAAAAGATATTTTTACCAACAGTTCCTTAGATTTCTCAGACACTAACTTTAAGTTTATCTGTAGCACTTCAAGTCAATTTTGTTAAGATGTTTTGACTTACAGGTGCCAACAGTGGAATCATTCCCATTGCTAGCCATTAATGTTAGAAATTCTCATTCCTAATGCCAAGAGATTCATGGCTCATTGTGATCTGGCTGAGTTTAGCAGCCTGTTGTTCTTGTGTTTCTGGATATTTGTTTTAATTCAAAACGAATGGGAATGTTGGCAATCTATTGGAGACATATGTAGGAAGTAACCATTGGCAACTATGATTGCATGAGACAAGATTTTCTAATTGGAGTACTTCAGCATTGATCCTCACAAGCCAATTGAGTAGCTCTTTTCAGGTTATTCAGTACAGGCCTTGGAACCTGATTCTCTTCTCAGTCTGTGTTTTTGTAATTGGCACACTGTTTGCTTTCAGAAAATGTTTATACAGATTGAACGTACAAGAAGAGTCATTCCCTACAAAGGCAAATCCTGCTTTCTGCTGCATACAGCGTGCTCCTTCAAAATAAGTAAGTTGGCTTGAAAGGAGCTCTGTGCTACCATAGTTGGGACTACTTCTGGTGCCTTGAATAGACAGCACAGTTTAACAAAAACTGAGAAAGAGGATCTATTACTATTTGTAAAAGACATTCAGGAATTAGTACAAAAGAGAAAGAAGAATTACTGAAATTGAACCTGCCTTAAGATCAAATGGATATTAATTGCTTCTGACTAAATCTAGAGTGTAAATTAGAACAAGGTTTCTGTCATCAAAGAAATGATGTCTGAATTCTGGCATGACCTTTCAAATAGGGCAGGAAGGACAAGGAACCTAAATTATTTCAAGATGGAGCTTGATAAATTAATGTAAGTAGTGATTCCAGAAACGGAAATTAAAGTTTATGATTACAGTGTCATAGATCATAGGCTTAGCGACCTCAGAAAGCATCCAGTCCATTTTCTTGCTCCAACTTAATCTCAATTACGTTTAAATCATTCCAGGTTTATCCAGCCTGATCTAAAATATGATCTCATCTTAGTAATGAGGCTCTACAGGCCTGTTACTCTTCCATTCAATTACCTCACTATTGCTACCATTAAAAAGCTTTACTAATCTCAATTTAAGTCTTCCTAGTGCAATTTAAGTTCATTTCTTCTTGTTCTCTCCACAGCAGGCTTGGAGAACAAATTAGTATCCTGGCCCTTTATAGCCATTTCATGTACGCTTGGCAACTCCTGTTCGCTTTTTTCCAGAATCACAGAGTGGTTGGGGCTGGAATATCTCAATATGTTCATTCTGACAGTAACCCTTGGATCTTTCAATCTGTTCTCTGAAAACTTGTCTCCGAGATCTCTGATTGTTCTGACACTCTCTGCCGTGCTCCCCAGGTGTTTCTCTTCCTTCTTCCCAGTTCTCCTGGTGATGGTTACCATTACTGAATACAGTGGAAGGTTTATTTTGTGACTTTCAAGCATAGTGCTACTGCTTATTTATCTGAGTATCATTGTCATTTTTGCAGTGTGGGATGTGGTTCCACAACTTCCAAGTTGTTTAGATGTTTTCATGAAATTTGTTCGTTGCTGTGGTGGGTTGACCTTGGCTGGATGTCAGGTGCCCATCAAGCCATTCTATTGCTCTCCATTCCCAGCTGGACAGCAGAACCTGAGGGCACTGAACCACTGGAACCGCTTTGTAGCTGAATGTCTGGGTAACACTGTGTTTCAGTTACAGGTTTGTTATTATTCTTACCTGCTTTCATTTTAGCACATTGTCAGCTTGAGGTCAAATCTTAATGGCTTCTTTGCTTGGCATATCAGCAAACGAGGTAGTTTTATGCCATGAGTTTGTGAACACGGAATAAATAAGATACTATTAAGCATAACGCTCAGAATTCAAGGGCTTGAAAAAGTTTTTGTGTTGCTAAGCTGGCAAAGTGTTGGTCTAAAGTGATAAAAGCAGGTGTTTCTTTTTAGATTCCAAGACTGCTCCCAAGTGAGAGGCTAGATAAGTAGTTCAAATTACACCTAAGAAGAAAATTTGCCAGACCTTAATTGCTTTTCGTCAGACTGCCAACTAAGAAGGAGAAGGAAAAAAAAACACCTTGAAACTACATTGTAGTCTTTTTAATTCTCCTCATTTAGAGCCCTGAGGTAGAATTCTTAACTTCACAACAAACTGCACTCTTTCAGTGGTAAAGCAGAAAAAATTTATAAGCAATTACTTGTGCTCCTTCTACATTTGGCATTTAGGTAAAAGCAATTTTTTTGTTCAAGAATATAAGTAGTGTTTACAAGGTCTGCAGCTGTGTTGTTTCAGTAGGATATAGTTTTACCATTAATCAACACTTTTCTCTGATGGCTTCTGCTAAAGTTATGGCAATTTATTCCATCTGTCTTGATAAGAGTGATCTTATTAAGCCTGTCTGTTTGATCTTGGTGTTCCATCAGTTAGACCATAGCATCATAAAACCTTGTCCTCCTGCTCTGGCCAGTACTGCTTGACTGCCTGCTGGGCAATTGAGTGCATCAGATTGTGCTCAGTCAATCCTGCTGAAATCAAGCCTTTCATCACAAAGCTTCCATTGGCTTGTCTTCTGCAAGGAGATTTTGTCAGTAAGTCATCAGAAGGGATTAAGACCACAGCCATTTATCTATGTGCCCTATGCAATGTGCAATTAAATGTCAGTGTTGTAACCCCTCTACATTATTATTCTACATTATTATTTTATTGGTAAGGAGGCATTTTGCTAAGAGATCTTGCTGTCCTTTGTTTAAAGAGAGTGTAAGGAAACCAAAATGCTTGTACAACACCAAACCAGGGACTCCTCTGTTTTGATATCTGCCTATGTTGTCAGTATGTTGGAGGAAGACACAACTAAAAAAAAAAAATTAAAAAAATTGTAATTCTTCTCATCTTTTTGTAATTGCATTATAGGTGAAATTATATGAAACTTGCTATTCCTTGCCTCTTTTATGTGGATAAAACCAGTTGATTTGTCTCTTCCATATATTTTGTATTTAAGCAGTTGTCCAGTTCCCTCATAAAAATGCTAAATTCTCAGTCTGCCCTCATATGACAGTATGAGTACAGGAAAGAGCTGTAATCTACTGTATTTTGAATGTTTTCATTTTTCTGTATCTTTCTTTATACAATAAAATAGTTAGTAGAAATTTCAAAGTTTGAGTCCATAGAATGTGAGCAGTGATAAATTTTCTGTTACTTTCCCGTTCACTTCCTTGTATAGGCTCGTATTACCACTTTGACATCTTTATAAAGCAATATTTTCACCAAGTATCACTGCAAGCATGTACTATTTCCCTTTGTATTTGATTGTAGGTAGCTTAAATCCCAGTGATGTGTGTGTGAGGTAATTTACACCAAGACATATTACTAAATTGCATTTGTCAACTGTGGTTCTCATTTGCTCCTTTGCTGCATATTCATTTAGTTTTATTTGATACCACTGGCAGTTAGAACTAATAAAATCTTAAATAATTCTGTTTGGGGCAAATTTTGGTCTCTTCTTGAGCAGGTTCATCTGTTTTGAGAGATCTTAACAGGAAAAAATCATTCCATGTTGAATATAGATCAGCAATGACATCCTGTAGAAAGACAGCCAGGGAACTATAAAGAGGAATAAAGCCTTTGAAGCACAAGAAGTAGTCTTTGGTTCTTCTCAGAAACGTACTCTTTTCAGTACTGGGCACAACATATTAAGAAAGAGAGAGAGTCCAAAGGCAAAAAAAAATGATCAGATGCTTTGAATATATGACACGTGTGCATGTGTGTGTATGTGTGGAGAATACAAAGCTGTGTTGGAGTGTGTTAGTAACTTGTGCATAAGTAAAAGGATTTTGCAGAGTGGAAGGGAATAATCTGTTCTTTGTGTCCATTGTGGAGACAAGAAGGTGCCTCTGTGACCTGTGCGCTATTCTTATTGGACATTAGAAAAGTATCCCTGAAGGTGAGGATAGTCATCACTGTACTTTCTACATATCGAACAATACTTGAAAGTGCTCAGATCTTCCACTGGAGAGCAGAATTTGGTGATTTGAAAATCTTTGTTTGTGAATGTATTTCAGGGCATTAGACAGCAATCTAATAATGTTTCTAGATTTCTCTGACAAAAGTGCAGGAACCTCATCTGATTTCTGGCAAGTGTTGTTATTATTTTCACTGTCACAGGTTCAGCAGAAAAGAACAAGGAAGCCTAGAGAAGAGATGTCTACTTTGGTACATCAGGGAAGGCATGTACAGACCTAAGAATGAGCTGCTGTATGTTGTTTCCTGCTAGCAAAAGAAGGAGAACATGCAGGATCATAGTTCTGGATCATCATAATCCAGTGGTATCACCATTTAAAGTGATGTGCCTTGTCACAAGGCAGAGGGTAGAGGAAAGTTGAAAGAGCATCTCAGCTACAGCTGGTAGGATTCCCTATATTCTTGTTTTGAATATGCCCAAAGCAATATTTTTGGAAATCTCTTTTGTGTCTGTGTGTGTCAAATGAGACAGGGAACAGATATTTGCTTTTTGAACTAGTTTAAATTCGGTTAAAAGTTGAAAGTTCCTATGAAGCTTTTGGTTCAAACAGATCATAATTTTCCACTAAAAATCTACCTTATAAAAAAAATTCTAAATGAGTTCCTACTCCAGTGCCATCAGGGAAGGAAATAAGAATGGGCTGTAACTGGAAACAGTCTCTAGTAGTTCAGGTGCTGCAAAAAACATCTCTAACAGAGCTGTACTTCAGGCCTACATTTCCCTTTGGACTGCTAGCTTGTAGTGGTGTCAGGGTAATAGCACTACATTGCTACGAAAATCCACTCTGTATGTCTACAAGCAATGCAAAATGCTCGGGGTAAATCAGCTGAATTATAAATGTTGCTATTCTGGGAATGCAGAATAAGTTTTACTGTAAGTTATGTGTAGCTGTAGTTGCATGCTACACCTTTAGGAAATAAAAGTCTTAAGGGAGGGCAGAGCCAATTAATCATTATTTTGTTTGTTGTTTCAGCTAAATCGTTCCATTTGTTACTATATATATATATATATTAGTGCTCATCTCACTTTCATCAAATGCTTAATGGGATCTAAAGAAGACTGGTGTAGACTACTGAAGTGAATTGCAGGCTTTAACATCAGGCTACATCTTGACCTGGCACTGAAGGTTGAATCAATCCATCACTTTTTGTTTGAAATAATACACTGGACCTTGGTCAAAAATGTTACTGACAAAAAATGGCATTGTTGATGGATCACTCTGTTACCAGTGACCAATGAAAAATACCATACTAATTTTCCTTAGTCTGGCAAAGTCCTCTTTCTTGTTTAAAACCAGCAACTATAGAGATAAAGGGACATCTGAAATACTGTGCCTAATAGATACTCTGATGAACTGTGTTCCCCAAAGGCTCAAATCCTATCCTTTTCTGTAAGAACTGTGGCTCCCTATTAGGGTTGACTGATTTTAGGGTAGATTCGAAGATGCCTACTCCTAGCACAGTGGTGATTGAACAGATCTGGAAGCAGTACCTGAGATCATCCCAGCTTACAGCTCAACATTATAAGAAAATTTTAGTTTAGTGCCTGTTTGCCTTAAACCATTATCAACAGAAGACAGGAGCTGCTGAAGCAGCAGCATAGACATCTGTGTCATGGAGGAGGAGTTGATTGCCTGAGGCAGTAACCCGATGTCTTCCCCTAGGACAGGTCAACTGCAATTGTTGAGTTGGTTTTGTACTGTCTGTGGAGGTCTAAGATTGAAAGGGACAGTGTTGTACACTTTGGGAATATTTCCTCCAGCCTGAAAATTGCAATCTGCACCATTAAAAAAAATTATCAGACTGCTAATCTGTCATTGCCTTGGACTCATTTTCTCTTTAAGGATGGGAAGACTATTTACATATGCATTGATTAAATGGAGTGCATTTGTTTTTTTCAGATGCATTTATAGTAAATTATTATAATTTAATCTAGGCTATGCAGGGTCCTGGAGGGAAGCAAGCAAATGCAATATATGTCTAGATCATTAAAAATAATTAAAGTGTACTGGAAAATAAGCATACAAGTGATTGCAGGGTGTTCCATATTTATTCCATGGGAATGATAAATTGTTGTTGATTCAGTTTACAAGTCAAAAGGCAGGTTTTTAAAACATCAGCCTTCAGTCTGGGCTCTGTAAGTCAAAGCAAACTGAGCAGATACCTCCCTAACATTTAGTCCTTGTTATCACAAATTCAGGCTTCTCACATTAATGCATCTATTTAATCTCCAAAAATCCCCTTAAGGAAAATAAATATTGTCTACATATTACTAGTGCAGAACTGAAGTGTATGACAGGCTGAATACTTTCAGTTACTACTTGACAGGAAGTACCATTCCAGAAAGGGTTTGTAGAGAATATACAAGTTTTAATCTCAGAAGGTTACTGAATATTTTTGATGTTACTCCAGGGGATTTCTTCATTGATAAACTGTCTCTGACTGAATTGCTGCTTGGTCTTCTGGGACCAAGCATGGTTTACTCTCTTAGCAATGCAGGGAGTTAACATGTACGATGACATTTTTATATTAAAACAGAACTCTAAGTAGAATTTTGCTAAAACACCATCCTGTTGTGATATTTCAGGAATATGAAAGGGGTTAATGCCTGAAAAGATTAAAGATTCATTGATCACACATAATCCCTAAATGTTTTTTGAACAATCACGTAACAATCACTTAATCTGATGCCAGAAAACAGTCATGCGAGAGGTGGAAGGCAGTGGCTGTCAGAGAGCTCAGAGCACTATTATGTGGCAGTTGAGTGGGGGAAGGTACAAGAGGTCTCTTATCCATGCCAAATACTCTTGCAGATAAAATCTAACCATATAGTGAAATACAGTGGCAACTGAAAGAAGAAAGAGCACATTGAAAAGGAAAACTAAAAGTCATGCTATTAAGGAAAGAGATGTAAAAATGAAATGACCACATTCTTGCTTTGTTGAATATTCTCTGTATTACTGTTTTCTGCATGGTTGGTTTTTCTGGTAAAAGAGTGGTTAAGCCTTGTCCAGCAGGACAAGGTGGATAAATAAGGGACTTGAAGACCAAGGTCGAGGCTACATCTTGGTTCTCTCAAAGGCTAAATTCTAGGACCTGATCATAAAAATAATTCATAAGAATCGGCTATCCTAAACATGATTTTTTGGTCAGTCCCTGAATGCCACTACTAGTTCAGTTAATGACAGGGAAGACAGTGATAGAAACTTGGTAAATTTATCAGATTGTTTGGTAAATGCAGTTACTGTTGTGCAATGCAGGAGGTGCAACCTGTTAGGCTTCACAAACAAAATAAACAACTGGTGCATATTCCAGGCATCTTGCAGATGACACAGCTATGATGTTCACCCACTAAATAATCAGTGGGGAAAATTATTATAAAGCATTGATTTATTTGTAAGCAAGAGTACTACCCAGAATTGTATTTATCTGGGGAATGCTTTAGTCACTCCTGATTCAATCAAATCCAAGAAACCACACTTTTGCTCTTCCATCAAGGTAAACTAGTATATTAGATATCTCTCAAAATATCAATTGAATTACATATGTATGAGCCTCCAGGAAAGCCTTTGAAGGAAGCGTATTAATATTCCTGTTCTTGAAATAATACCCTCGTATTGTCACGAGATATTAGTGATACTGCCATTTTTCTTCTCCGACAGTGGAGTTTTGCGGTCATTGCTCATCTCCAGTCATTTTTCAGTATCTGTTAGGGAACTTTAAGTTATGTTCACCACCTTGAAATGCTCTAATCATTGTGGTGGATTCTGGGACAGAATCCTGACAATGGTCACTCACTCATGTTAAAGTGGGGTTTGCTATGGGGCTGGCATGTAGGAAGTGGGTCAATGAAGCAGTTGTTGCAGTGAACCTCTGCTCACCCCTCTGATCAGTGGGAATGCCTGAGCTCATTATGCTGGATTTTGGGCAATTTTAAGAAGTTCCCTTCTTGTACCAGTATGTGGGATTGTGCCTTGAACATCATAGGCCTGCACAATTTACGTGCTTTATTGCCTTTCTTTCAGGCTGCTGTGGAGTCCACTCCTGACTATTGATTTCTTATTAGATAATCTGAATTTAATTTGTAGCTTAAGAAATTCAGAGCCTGTGTATTAACATTTCTTTCTTTCCAAGTCTTCTCTCCTTTATAAAGGTAGTGTTCAGGACTGTGACAAAAGTGATGAAGAAAATTACTTCTGAGTGTAAATCTTAATTTTTGAAATTTCAGATTTATTGAATTGCTTGTTGCTTATGAACAAATGCATTTTCTATTAGCAGTAGGAACTACTCTTAATGCAATATAGACCAGAACACGTATGTGAAACAACTAAGTCAAACCTTTTCAAATGGTATCACTGCTGAAACACAGTTGAAATAGTTATTTGCTATGTAATATATTTGTTAAAATTGCTCTCAGTTACCATATACTGAGATCAAGTGTATTGTCTCAGTGAAACAGGTGGTGTTAAAGCCAAAGACTGCATTTATGTGGCTACTATGCTGCATCACTGTGGATGCAGCTGACATGCAGGCAACAATAACTAGTGCTTCCTGAATCTGAATTTTTCCTTTTGATAGTATTTCAATACTAATATAGCTGTATTTAATCATTACAGTCAATTACAGGTCTTAATTAAATGCTAGTAAGCACTTATTACTCTGACAGTGAAATGGAAATAGGTATCTGATGATTTAAGGGCAGTTTGTAGGCTCCTGAATAAACATAAAACTTTCCTTATTTGTTTTTGAGATTAAAATTGGAAAAGGCCATAAGAAATGCATGGCAGATATTTTATTTTTGAGGATCTTGCTTTTATTGCAGGTCTGCAGTTAATAATGTTTACAAAGCTTGCAGTTAATAGTGTTGCAGATTTTGTTTCAGTTAATAATGTTTGCAAAGTTGTGTGTTCAACTGAAGGGATATTTTGTGTAGTTTGTGGACTGTGTGCTCAAGATGAAATTTTATGGGAGCAAAATAAAGTAGATCACTAGTAACTTGAGTGTATAAATAAGTCATTGCAGATACCATCAGTTTAATTGCATGCACAGATTAAAAACCTTCATTTGAAAGCAAGCCTCTTAGTATTCACTTTATAATGTCAAAATGTGTTGAGACATACCATAGTTTTATGATAATTAACAATGGCAAAACCATAGAAGGCTTGAAGCTTGATTTATATAAGTACCAGAAATATGGTTGTTTATCCATCCTACACAAACCTCTTGAGTTTTCTTGATAAAATTTTGGGTTCTTCAGGCCTTGAGGGAAGCTAGACATGTATTGTAATTTGATAACATTTGATTCCCACTAGACTCCACAAGATCAGAGAAAAATAAGAAGAAAATTACTCAACTTTCAAGTTTCCTCACAGAAGAGTAGTTCAAATTGGTTTTATTTTTCTACTTTCCTTATAGTGGTAGCTACACACTTGGAAGAGTTCTATGTGTTTGACTGCTTACTAAAGTAATTCAGATCTGGATCATGTGACTTTTTTAGGTCTCTTTTTTGTGTGTCTGTATGTACAAATTGCATGAATCTTCAGAGTCTTTTAATTCTAATCTGTGATGTTGCTAAGCTTCTACTGCAAGCTTAATGATGGATGCCTTGGAGACCTGTGCTACTAACTATGCTGTGATTTTTTTTTTTCTCAGATCATCTGTCTGTTTGTGATATGTTACAATTTGATCCCCAGCTTCAAACACTATCAAATCAACTGTAATAAAATAAGAAGTTGTAATGAAACCAGAAGTTGCTTACTGCATGACCTGAAAAAGCTGTGCTTAGCAGTGTTTGTGTGATGTTAAGCAGGTTTGGAACTGGAACACTAATGAATTTGGCAGTTTCCATCTTAAGATATTTTAATCAATCCCACTGCAATATTTTTTCAATGCTAGGATTCTGCCAAACATCTGGCTGGGAAGTTGCCCTCGGCAGCTGGAGCACGTGACCATCAAGCTGAAGCACGAGCTGGGTGTTACAGCTGTGATGAACTTCCAGACTGAAGGGGATATTGTTCAGAATTCCTGGGGCTGTAACCGCTACCCAGAACCCATGAGCCCTGAAATCCTCATGAAACTGTATAAAGAGGAAGGTCTTGCCTATATCTGGCTGCCAACTGCAGACATGAGCACTGAAGGTAATGTTTAGGTCATTCTTGCAGTTAATTAATAGCAACAAACACTTTGAGTTACTAATCTGTCATTTTTGTGACAGTTTGGTGGGTTTTTTCAGTGTAAATTTAGCATAAAAATATAGTTAGCACACAAGTTATAATTTCTTTGTGTGCTGTCTTTAACAAATTTTTCATATTTTCTTGTAGGCAGAGAGGCCTTCTAAAGTACTTTGTGTCTGGCATTATTATGTGTATTTGAGTTTAAAGCCGTCTGACATCAATAGCTGCTTGACTGTTTTTGCTTTCAGCTTGAATTCAGCCCATATAATGGAAATATGCTGTGTAGGTGGAAGACTGCAAGCTTGCACAGCAGGATAGCTTGCCACCCTTGCTGATTAAAAATGGAGACAGTGCTGTGTGCTTGTGTCTTGTCTCTGCCGTTCCCTTCCCCAACAAATATTTTTTCTTTAAATGTAGTATCCCAGTCTGATCAATCTCCATAGAGAAGTTTATATACTAATTTGTAATTAACTTAGAATACTCATAGCACTTGAGGTAGTAAATAAATTACTAGTATTTTTAAGCCCTTTGTTGAAATGCTCCATTCAAAATCTTGCTTCCAACAAGTAAGTTAGAAAGTGAGCGTGTTTTCAAGTGAGCAGCTTACCAGCTTCACCACAGTGAAATACCACTGCCTCAAATAGAGAACTGTCATATTAGTCATAGGTCATCAGGGAAGACAGGAGACCTTAAAACAGGAATCTGAAAGGGCTTAATGTCAGTGCTGATTTGTGCCATGAGGAAAAGTTGGGCTCTGCTGTTTGCAGCCTCAGTTCCTGGGATAGCAGAGAGAAAGGCATCAGGAAATATGGTGTATTCATCCCTTTGGGACTGAGCAAGGCTGTTCTGTGTTGTTTAACTGGATGCTTAGTATGCAATTAAATCATAACAGTATTAAGTTGTACAGCAGAATGTTCTTCTGCTCTTCCTCTATCACTTATTGGCCTTCATTACAGTGTTTTGGAACGCAGCAGTAAGTAGGTATCTTCACAAACCTCTGGTCCTAAAAATCTTTTCATTTTTGACTTGCTAACTTTAAGGCTACGTCAGTTGTTCTGGTCTATGTCATTTGATGCCTTGTCTCAGTTCCTGTGAAAATGAATATACCACACCATCCAACGTTCATCAAAATGTATATTTAGAAAAGACGTGGGGCACTTTGCAGTTTTATGTAATCTGATTCTATGTTGCAACCAAAAACAAGTTAGTGTAGAAGGTCATTTGAGATAAAAAAAAGAAACAAACCTCAAATACTTCGTGTTTGCCATAACTATTCACAGTTCATCAGGCTCTACAGACAAAATCTCAGCTATAAGCCTAGCTTTCTCCAATGCAAATGAATAAACCTTGTTTTTAACCTTAGGAAGAATACAGATGTTGCCACAAGCTGTCTGCCTCTTGCATGGGCTACTGGAGAATGGACACACTGTCTATGTTCATTGCAATGCTGGTGTTGGCAGGTCTACAGCTGCTGTCAGTGGCTGGCTGAAGTACGTGATGGGATGGAGCCTGCGGAAAGTGCAGTACTTTTTGGCTTCCCGGAGACCAGCTGTCTACATAGATGAGGAAGCTCTGAATCGTGCTGAAGATGATTTCTACCAGAAATTTGGGCATCTGCGTTGCTCATACCAAATACAAGAGTAGAAAAGCAGAAGAGGAGAAGGAAGGTGAAGAGGAACCCTTACATTTGAACCCCAAGGACTTAGAAATTGTGACTCAGGCACCCATCTCACCTCTTCAGATTACAAGCTTGTCATAAAAGTTATGAGAATTTTGTTTAAACCGTGCCTTTGAATGTTTTTTATTTGCTTTCTTTAAGCTGATATGATTCATGTTTTCAAGCCTTTTGATGCAAGTATGAGATGTAGAAACTCTACCAAGTGAAACTAAGATTTTCTTTTAAGTACTCAGGAACTGAGATTTTAGGGTAGACACTAAATAAAATGGAAGGTGAAATAGAGTTGACAATATATCAGTGACAAGAAAGCAAAGACATTCTCAAAAAAAGTGGTACAAATGTTGACTGGATTAAGCTTCAGGTTAGGATGGAAACAATTAGATCATTGTCAAAGCTGCTCAGTTATTTTAGACAGAGCATAGATTGTTGCAGTGTGTTGTAGTAGTTTGGTAGACAAGTGATATTAATGAGAAAGATCAGAAGGAAAGTGGTTCTTCAACTCGGTTGCTTAAAGGAAAAGCTGATGTCTAATGCAGTGAAATAAAATTAGCTCTCTTTGTCTATCGAGTTACTGTTAAATATTATCAGCTACAGCTATATTCTTTTATGACATTGGGATTATTCTGGGATGTGGCACAAAGAGAGGAAATAGCTCCACTTGCTGCAGTCTTGCTCTGTTGTGGGGAAGGATCACTATTTATTACATTATCCTAGGCTGTGAGATCTCTGAGTCGAAGCCACATTTTGCTCTTCTGGTCCGTGCAGTGTTGTACAGTGGGCTCCCTAGGTGCCAAGTCAGCCTAAGCGCTGGGGTAAGACAGGACCTGTTGTAATTGCTTGATAAGCCTCTGTGCATGATCGGCACTGCAGCTGCTGGGCTGTTGACCTAGATCAGTATCTTCACTATAGCAAAAGCCTCTCCTTGTGCAAGCAGTGTGTAGATGTTCATGGATGTTAGATTTAGCTGATTGCAGCTAGTGCTGGGGTAAATAAAGGGAATATATTCCTCTAAAGGAACAAAGAGCAGCTCTGAGGAGGGTCTCTCAGGAGCTTAGCCTCAGTAGGCTAAGGTTGGCTTTGTTGATGATCACTAGTGTTTTCCAGTGCTGCTTTGTCCCTTAGCTAAACTAAGCAGCAGTACCTACAGCTTCCAGCCCTGCTCAGGTAAAGCCAATTTGCTGTAGGTTGAGTTCAAGAGAGAAGGGAGAGAATGTGTTTCCTAAGGAGGAGAGGATTAAGGATGCATAAATATTAAGAAACCTAATTTGTCTAGGCTTATTCCTCAATGAAATCTCATTTTTTCCAGCCAACTTTCTCTTTTGAAGATGCAGTCAGTGCCAGAGTAGTTTAGCTGATATATATTGATTTTCTGAATAATTAATGGAGAAACTATTAGATATGAACTGTTTATGGAGAATGTCCAAAATAATATAATACATTTTATTTATTCTATACTTCATCTTCAAAAGAAAAAATGTTTAAGTTATTCCACGTGTGGTTTTGATCATGACTTTGTTTCTGATTTTTTGAAATAATGCTACCTGTTTAGAACATGGATGAGAAAAGTTCTCTATTAAATAAAGATAAAATGACAATTCCCTCAGCCCATGTTTTCATATGTCTTTGTCTCTCAATTTCAAGAGCAGCAAAATGGGTCATGACTTATTTCTATATAGAAGTGGGACCAGCCTATTTAATGGTCACTGCAATGCCCTGTCTTCTGTGTTGTGTCAGTTTTTGTGGGAAATCTCAAAAAAACCCAGCACAGCAAGGGTGTGTAGATGATACAGCACCTCTGGTACCTCCAAAGACAAGAAAAGCTGTTTCTTCTAGTCCCATGCAGAGAGCAAAACAAGTGTGTTAGTGATGCTCTCTGGCTGTTGGGCTTGTGCAAAAGTGCAGAGCTACAGCTGCCTGCCCAGGAGTTACCTCATTTTGACTGAGTTCAAAGCAAAAATAGTGAGTTTTTCCTACTGTGTGCCTCTGAAAATCAAGCACTGAGAAGAGGAGAATGGCATGAGTAGACAATACAACTTGCTTAAGTTTTTTTTAACCTTTTTTTTTCTATTGAAAGACACTTGAAACACAAAGCTTAAAATGTGTTTCCAAGGATCTGACAGACAGACTTTTCTATCAGATGCAACTTCTAATATATGCTGGAATAAGTACATGTGGATTTGGTTCTTGTTTCTTTTTAGGGCTCTTGGGACTGAACAGTCCATAACACTGCACAAACAAGTAAGTATATGACGAGGTAAGTACAGCAACTCTGTATTGACTATTTCCTAATTCTGATTTTATCAGCAGTGGAAGCAGTCTGATACTTCATTTGTAGGGCAGGAATTCAAATGATACAGGAGTCATAGATTCTAGGAAGCCCTAGAAGGGGGCTGCTAATTTGTTGTTTATTGTCATTTCAGCAAGGGCTTATTGATTCATTGCTTATTGTCACTTTAGTTTGCTTGTATGCTGAACTGCTTGGGAGCCCATCCTTTTTTCCCTCACTGCCACCATCCTGCCTTCCTTATTGAAGGCCATTCTATCAAACTACATTCATTCAAAGTCTTTTCTGCTGAATGCAACTAGGAACTTAAATGCTGAAGGGATCATTGCAAGAGACTACAGCAACAGAGAAAGCAATCATATAAAAATATCCAATTTCTCCAAATGTATAATTACAGAATAAATCTGCTTCTAGAGCTTATCTATTAGAATTTCAATTTGTCAGATGTTCTTATGCTGATTGGATCATTAACTCTTTCCACAGACTAGCCTCTTGATGCAATTTGGAGGAAAGGATGAAGACAGGCTGTTGTTTATATACTTTTATATTTCCTTGCTACTTTAGTAATAAAATGCTACAAAATTTTGAGAAGAACAGCTCCTATAGAAAGAATTAGAAACAGACAGTAATGACTATTTTGGAGTGGGCCCAAGAAGCCAAACTAATACACAGATACGGGAACTAATACGCAATAATGGGAACCAGGTAGAAATAATTTTGATGAGTCATCACTGAAGAACATCAGTTGGGGAAAATTGTTTTCTGATGCTATGAGCATTAGTATTCTCTGCCCTGTTACAGACATGTTTTTACCTCTATTAAATGAAAAAAAGAAAGTAAAATTTGCTGAATGAAATAGGAACATTTATAACTCCAGGTGCTTAGAGTACCTCAATGTCATTATTAGGCCAAACAGTAGTATATGTTCTTTCCAAGGGCTACGTACATGAAGGAGCTAAGCAATTCTGGCTCTTACAAGTGAGTTTGTAACACACACAACCCCTTAAGGGATGGATCAGGATCTGAGTGTTACAGTTTTGTGAATATTTTTCCTTTTGACATCAGAAAAGCACTAGTGACAATCTTCCACATGGCATTTTTAGGTGAGTAAGGTAATGCGACTTGGTGAAAGGGAACTGGTCTGGCTGGTGTGACTGCTGAACACCTTCCTTTCTCCCTTACTCCTTACCTGCTATTTCACACTTTGAACTTTGGTCCCTTTGGCATTTGCTAACGTTGTAAGTTTACGGTCTTCCCTCTGTACAGCATCAAGCACAGTGAAGCTCTGGCTGCAGGTTTGATACCAGGCTGTACTCCAAAGTAGTTGGAAAGTCTCACACCTGGCAACTGAGTTGTGCGTGCTGCACAAAACCATGTGCAAAACAGCGTTTCTGCTCTGCAGTGGAATTAAAATTTGAGACTGCCAGTCAAGCCCACTTGGGCAGTTGTAAAGGAAAAAGGCTGTAGGTTGTGCCAGGAGCAGGTAATAAAATCCCTATTTAAAACAAGAATGCAAAAAGTCAGACTTACTCTATTACCTATCTTGATGGCCTTTTTGAGCTCTAATTTATAAAATCAACTGACTTTACTGGTCTGTAGTTGAGGGAAAAAAATGATTTCAAGTAGCCAAAGACATTTGCAATTACTGTATTACTCTGTTGCTCCTTTTATTCTTCGTCATTAAATTGCAGTGAGGTGTTTCAAACCAATGATGAAGTTATAAAAAATATTCTTTTATAAAATACACTGTGTAGCAGAAAACAATGAAGAAATATTTAGAAGCATAATAATAACTGGAAAAGCATATATTTGGCAAGCAAGAGCTACCTTCTTGAAGGATAATGAACATCAGGCTGCCTTTAGCTAAAATGGAATTAGATTAATGGAAGGATAGGATATAACTGACTGTCTCCAGCTCTGTTTATATTCTCACTGGTAAATCACCTCTGCAGTTATTTCTTTAAAAACATCCTGCTGGAAAAAATTGTGTTTTATTTTCCACATGAATATAGCTTAAAGGGAAAGGGGCTTCTGTGAGGGAGCAGACTATGGAAAAGTGGAAGTAGAAAGGAATTAATCCTTTTTCTGTTTCTCAGCAGCAGAATGACATCACCACCAGCAAGACCAAACCACATGACTTCGTAATTGATCTCCTTCCTAAATTAATAGAGGAAAGCAATATTTTCAAGGGCAATGACATTACCATATATTAGCATAATTACATGGTTGTGATATAAGCAACCAGCATGTTGTTGGCACTTCAATTGTGCTAACAGTGAACCTGTGGGGTGTTTATTCTTAATTAGACATATTTTTGTCTTGCTGCACCCTTTCACCTCAAGGTCCTTCATTCCAGTCTTAACTGGTTTACAAACAGATTTGTGGCTAAAAATTACCACATTTGTAAGGATGAGTAATAAGCATTTTATTAAACCCTTTTCACATATTAAGAATTGTCTTATGAAGTAAGAACTGTTACACCCTGTAAACTGGTGTTGGTAACTAACTTAGCCCAATATGATTCAATCTTTTTGTGCTTAAATGTGTTGTCTTATTTGGGAGATTGAATTTATAAAGATTGTAGCGTAATGACTGTGATTTGATAATTACTTCAATGCTGATGTTTTTAAATTTACATCAAGGAAAATAGAAGGCCCATATATTCATGAGCTGGTAAAATATTAAATGATATCTCGTTCTTGATTTAGATGATGTGACGAAAAAGCATAAAGCAGTTGCCAAGAAGAAATTTATAATGCTGGGCAGGTTTCTGTGGTCTTTGCTTAATGTCATTATAACAAAATTTATTTTGTGGTAATGCAGTTTCAGCAGGGAGATAATTAACGATCAGGCCATCATCCAAGGGTAGCAGCCATGGTTAAGTTGGGCAGCCAGCCCAAAGTCACTGCAACAAATCAGATGCTGAAAACTAATCCAATCTTCAAAAATTCAATAAAATACATAAACACAGAGGTTAAAAAAAAAGGAATATAAAGACTGAATTCAGAGAAAGGCAGAAATATAAAAAGTGTAATCTTAGCTAATGTCAAAGGGAAAAATATTTTGTAGTGGGTAGCAAATATCACAGCTCACTTGAAAATATAATCAATGTGTTAGATAAAAGTATAAAAGGTATTTAAAGTTCCCTAGCCAGTTAAAGGGGTACCACCAAATTATTTAGGCTTGAAATGGAGTTGCAATATTTAGTTCCATAAAGAAAAGAATGTGGAAGGGTAAAGTTCTCAAGAACACAGACCAGTTGGATACCCTCTCTTGGGCTTACTCATGGAGTGTACTCAAGCTGGTGAAGCTTCACGAGCACAAAAGCAGTGGCTGGTGCCCTGTGGTTTGACAGTTACATCAATCCCTTGCATACAGATGTGTGGTTCTGAAATAGGATCGATAAGGCTATGCTTTAGAAGAGCTAATGGGAAGGGTGCCACTTAAATTATGTTTAAATTATAGCTCCAGATGGAAGTCTAAACAAATACACATCTTGATGGAGTCTTTCTCTTCACATCAGTCTTGCTGCAACAGGAAAGCCTCTCAGAGGTCTTCTGCCCCACAACACCTGTGCTGACCACCAGAGTGCCAGAATAAGAAATTGTAACTGAGTAGCAGTGGCCCTGGCACCAGCTAGACTCTCCAAGTGAAACTGATCAGTTAATCTCTATACTTGAGTTACTCTGATTATTAACATGACACAAAGGATGCTTAACCTAAATGGGCAACTGCTTTTCGCAGTACCTCCACTCACTGTGTCTGTGGGGGTGCCTGTGAGCTCTTGATCAGACAATATTACAGGTAATTTGGAATTACATGGTCTAAATGATGACCTTAAAGGAGGATGATCTTAAATTTCACTGAGAGTTACTTGTTCATGTCTCCAGCATACTTTCCTGGCACACTTGTGAGTGTTGCAGTTTGATGGCACTCACAGGCAACACACAGTCTAGCAGTAAAAACCAGGACTCTGATCATGCCATCTTCCCACTTGAGATATGCTACTCACCTGGAATAAGGATATGTGTCATCTTTAGTCAGACATAGTGTAGTTTTCTTGGTGCATTATATGGCATTTTCCATCCCAGAGCCCACTTCAAACAATAAGGAAAGCAGGCATGATAGGGTGTTCTTAGCACCACTGACAACCTCATTTGTGGAGTGGTTTTAGTGGTTTGTTTGGGATATTTTTTGGTTTGTTTTTGTTTTGGGTCTGGTTTGGGTTTTGTTTGTTTATCTTTTTTGATTGTTTGGGGGTTTGTGGCTTTTTTCCCCTTTCTTTTAATGAAGCTTAATTTAGATACCTAGCTCTGGGCAACTACAACAGAAAATGCTGCTCTGAATTTTTGACATTTTCCACTCTTCCTCGATGGTAAAAAAATGCATTTTTTGCAGCAATTTTCATGCAAAGAACTGCAAAATATGTAAACTGAGGAGAGGAGTGGTCTACTGAGATAAGGGAGAGCAAATAGCCAAGTGGCCTGCTTTCTTGAGCTCCCACGTCACCTAAGAAGAAGCAGAACAGAAAGCGAGGGCTGGCGACAGGGAGAAGAGACAGTGCAGGGAGAGCTGTGTGAACCAAGCATGGCTGGGAAATAGCCACCAACCAGGGCAGAGGCTCAGGCATGAGGTGTGAGCAGAGCCTACTCCCAGGGGGTAGTGGAGCGACAGCCACAGCCGCAGTCACATTGTCACTCTTACTTCAGTGCTCTTGGAAATATCTCATTCAGCAATTAGCAGACATAAGCACAGGGACTGAGGAAATGCAGCAGGGAGGCACAAATACATCTCAGCACCCAGCAATCACCAAAAGCACACAACACCCTTGGGAACAGCAAGGCCTGGCAAGCTGTTTAACAAAATCTGCCAAGATCATTATTTTTGAGAGGAAAAAATTTGATTAGGTCTCTCTTGATTACTGGGAACATGACTCGAGTACACTTAAGAAAATGCTGAGCTCTGCCATTTGCGTATTTCTGCTTATGGAGCTGAAATCAATAACTGAATTTTAGCTATAAACATGGTTTTATTTTGCTTTCCTGAATAGCTGTAATTTCAAGGTGTCTTTCATTGGCACTTTGATTTAAAAAGAAAAAAACAACAATCCCCCAAAGAATCACATCAGAAATTGATATAAATGTTATCTATAGGGTAATTTTTGTGCTTTTAAGTCTGATTTATTGGGGTATTACTAAACTTAGAATGTGCAGTTATCTTCTTTTTACTCAACTACTGTCTTATATTCCCAACCAAAATGCATTATTGGACAGCACAGATAATAAAAAAGTAGCTAGGCTTGAAACTCTTTCTGAGAGTTTGTTATGTTTTTGTGTTGCTGTGAAGATCCAAGCTTCACTGTGTTAAAATTTTTGTAAGAAACTCCCACACCTGTAAAACAGACATTGTTGAGAAATGCAGTAGTTACCAGAATGTTTATCCTGCTGTTAACTGCTTTTCATTTGGGAAGGCTGGAAATAAAATGATTTGGAAAAACTTGTTAAAGTCAAACAGAAAACATCCTTATGCAGATCAATGTACCTTTCCCCCCTTTTTTTAGTGTGGATGTAGGCAGATGATCGGCTGAAAGGCTCTGCTCAGGGCACAACTCCTTTAGATATACACTGATCTAACAAAACACAAACAGCGTATGGAAACTTAAGTGCCAGAATAGTCCTGGGGATTTCAAGTTGAAAACTTTCCCCTTGGTGCCCAAGTGCTTGTCTGCATCCTCCACTATGATTTTTGGTGAGACAAGTTCTACACCGGTGCATTGCTGCAACTAAAACACCTCCCCAGAAAATGCCACGAATTGTGAGCCCTTAGAAAAGGATAAGGGCATTCTCTTTTTATGTGACATTGTGAATCAAACAAGCTGCACAAGGTGGTAAAGTGAAATCACTTTGTTTTTCAAGCAATTGGGTGATAATAGGTGTTGGAACTTCTTCACACAAACAATACCTGACAACTGTGTTGTGCACACCAGTGGAGTTGTCTGAGTGTCTGTGTTCATGTGCCACATGCCTCCTTGGAAAACAAATAAAATGAAGAGCAGACCTATCAAAGATCAGAGTTTTCAAGACTGCAAATTAAAAGAATGAAAGTGTATGGGTTAGATACATAGAGGCTGGAAACGCAAATGAGCTCTGCTGTGTCTTGGGGAGAGTGCAGTTTTTAGCAATATTCCTGTTGTGTTATGCATGAGCATGATTTTTCTGTTGTCTGTACACATTTGTACTTTTCTGCTTCCTTTCTGCTCCTGCTACTTCTCCCATTTGAAACAGACTCAAATACTACAGAAATTCTGAGGAAAATTCTTTGACTTGTGGAATTTTTATTCTCCGTGGGCTTCCATACCCTATCTTGGTAACTGCTCATTCCAGACTTGGCAAAAACCAGATTGATATTGTACCTACTTCAGTGCCACAACTTCTTCTTTTTACCTGTTTCTTCATAGTCCTTTAACTCAGTGGGGAGAAACACAAAACCATGTGACAATTCTGCATGGCTCTGAATCACCTCCAAGAGGTGCAGAAATCATAGCAAATAGATAGATAGAAATCTCCCTACGGAAGAATCTGGATACAGAGCTGTGCATGATTTTTCCATCAGTCCTCCTAAAGTGAGGCTAAACATGTTGTTGTCCCATAGGCCATAGAGCATCCCACTGGGATGGTAGATGAAAGCAAAAGCCAAGGGCAGAGTGAGACCAGGGTGATTATCAAGGGTACTGTGCAGCCTCCAGTCTCTGAAAATTTGTAGCTCAACAAATTCCCTGAGCTGGTGTAATTTCTCTGTTCAGTAATCTATAATATATCTCTATTCAAGTGCTTGTGCTCTCTTGTGGGCATAAGCTTCAAGCATTCAGTGTAGCCTCTGGCAAGAAACTCCAGAAGTCCGCCATGTGTGGGAGGCATAACCACCTGTTTTGTTTGTTTTGCAGTGCATTTCATATCCCCAAGTTTTTATACTGGAAGAATCAGAGTGTAATTAATATCCACCTTCTCCATCAGAGAACATGTACTCTTTTAATAAGCACACACATAACACAACATTAAGCACTTGATGAACTCCACTGGGAATAAACCAAACCTTAGCCCAAACCTAAACACTAGTTCACCTGCAAATGCTTTGCTGAGCGTGAGGGCTTCAGCAGCATTGATGTGGAGCTAAACAAATTTTGTTCTGTCTTAAAGTGGAACTCCCTGCTCCAAGCCTTGATTTAAGTGTAGAGGTTTAAAATGTCACTTCTAAGCCTCTGCTTTCCGTGAGACAAACTTTTCCCCCTTTGTTATCTGCTGCCTCAAAAACCTTCTCATTTATTAAGTTGTTAAATGAAGCATGCATGCCATTCCCACATAACTTTCATTTTTTTAATTCTTGCCTGCCTTTGATTTTCATTTGTTTACTGCCCATGGTCAGAGGCCACCAGCACAAGGAGCATCTACACTCATCTGGCTATCTCATAGGGGCCTGGAGATGTAAAAATCCTGCAGGCACCAAATGCTGCTTCTGAGTGATTAAGCAACCAAGTGAAAGCAATTTTCACATTAGCATTCGTTGCATTGCTCCTCTGGTGTTTGCACTAATGTAATTTTGGTGAATTATTTTATTTGTAAAATCCTGATCCATATATGCATAGAAAAAAAAACCTTAGAAGTAATGGAAGATAACTTAAAGGAATAAGGGTCATGTTTATGACAAATGCCTCCTAAGTTCCTTGTCCCAATCCCATTCCCTTTCCCCAGAGCTTTACTTCTGAGTATGTGACCTGCAGTTGTAATAGCCCAGCTAAAGAACAGGCAGCAAGAAGTTTCTTAATAAGCTTTTTTAATTAGCAGCTAATTTTAGGTTTTAGCTACATAAACTACATAAATTTTAGGCTTTTAGGGACCAGATGAGGCTATATTGTTGGGTATCCCAGCCCCTAAATATTTCTGCTGACTGTGGAGTCACCTGGACATACCTAACAGAAAATCAGAGGTCAGAGGCAAATCTGATGCCTGCCCCCATCTTATCAGAGAACATCTGATAAGTACCTCAACCTGTCTGGAATATAGAGCATAGGATCATCCCTGGAGGAGGCACCTCTCCTTTTTTAATGAACTTGCTGACTCACCCTTGTTTTTCAGGGGAGTGGGGCAGGGCTGGTAGCTTGTAGTTGCTCATTGTAATTACTCAGGGCTTAAAATACTGGCCTAGAAAATGGTACCCTAGGCTTCTAGGTCACTCTTCTACCCAAAATATTTCAAAATTGCCTCTCCTAGGATGAGGCCCTATATAGTGAACCATGTAGCATGTGAAGGAAATTTGTTTTAAAGAACCTCAACAGGCCAGAAACATCATAGGGAGCAGGAACACCACCAGGCTCCTTGTCAACTGTGAGCATTCTGGTCTCGAGATCCCACCATCAACATCTTTGTGTGCTTTCCCTCTCTCTGGCCCAGTGAAGCGTGAATTCTCTTCAGCACACTGGCAAAGTTCTGGCATGATGCTGGGGTTGGGGTGAAATCATGTGATTTGATCCCACCATGTTGCAGCCTAGCCTGGAGCTTATTAGTAAAGGCACTTGCAGATTTTATGCTCATTTCCAAAGCAAACATTCTTACAAGAAAGCTATTATGCAAAAGAGATCACAATAATGTCTAGTACTTCAGAAGAAATGAGAGAAGTGGCAGCATATGTTCACATCAGCATTTAAGATAGCTGCAGCCACTAAACTGATATGTGTGCTCTGAAGCCAAAATTCTCTAAGGAATCTGCAGCATTGTGAATTCCCTCCCTGATGGCTGATGTATACAATGTGTGGAAGTTCTTCATGCTGGCACCACTGTCACCCCAGAACTTAAGGGTGTTTTTGGATCTCAGCTCATTCTGTGGATGTCATCTGCTGTGAGAGGCAAAAAAAGAGTGTATGTGCAATCCTTGTTTTATTCAACAACTTGTAAACATTTGCTAGAGAAAAAACACAGAAGAGGAAAGGTTGGGTGCTGCCTTACTACATGGGAAATGTTTTCATTCTTCCCATTCCTAGCCCATGTAAGATACCCAAGTACTGCCAGCCAAAGCTGCAGTTCGGAATGGAGAAACACTATAGCTTTATAATGTAAAGAATTTGATTTTCCTGTTGTCTTTTTCTTCTTTTCCCCAAATGACCAAACTGTTTAAATAAAAAACTGTAAGTTGGAGAGCAGTCATAGAAAACACCAGTTTACTGGTGGCTTTCTAACAATGGTAGCTACTGGGGCGGGGGGGAAGGGAAAGGATATGTGCCTTTGCAGCCATTCTTACACTCTTTACCTGCTACCCTCAAGCAGCTTGTGCCACGGTGGGGGAATTCTGAACTAGGCTGAAGTCCCTCAGGAAATACATTTGTGAAAAACAGGACATACAAAATCATGACCTGAAAGTGGATGTCAAGGTGAAGGATGATTTTTTGGTTGCTGTGGGAGTTCATTGCAATTTGGAAGAGCCCCACTGTGCACAGACAGGCTGTAGCCTCCTGCTGGGACGTGTCTGTGTGCCAGAGGAGCAGGTTTGAAGGCAGCCTCACTGCGAACACCGGCCCCTCACTGCAGAGCTGCATAGGAGTTTTAAGTTCCTTGTGCCCAAGCTGGCGAGTGCCCACTGCAGTGGTGGTGTGAGAAGTCCAGGCTCCTTTCCTGGGGCATCTCTTCCCCTCAGGGAGAACAGAAGGGAGAACTGTTGTGGGGAGCTTCAGGCTTACCAGAGCAAGCCGCTGCTGCTGCTTGCAGGGATTAGCCTTCGGCAGAGTTTATAGGAATGTCAGCTGTTGCAGTCAGGCACAAAACCAGAGACAGACTCATGCTTAAAAAGAAGCCACAATAGCCTCCTTACATGAGCAAGGTTTTGAGATCCATCACAAAATATGTCTGGGATATTGTGATGAAATGCTGCTCAGCTGCCTGCCAACATATTTCAGAGAGCAGCGCAGAGCCCAGGCCACCTGCCTGCCTGCCTGCCATGCTGACCCTCTGCCTTGTCTGGGCGGACAGGCAAAGAGAAATGCAAAAAACCCCTGCTATTCAACAGTGCAAAAATGGGAAAGCTGGATAAACCAGGCTGAAAAGGAAATGAGAGACCTGGAAAGTGAGGCAAAACATACCAGGAGATGAAACTTTGCGAACACGCAAATGTGTGTGAGTAGCTTAGCAACTCTGTCAGAATGCTCCCAGCATCCCCAGGAAAGTGGGGGGGAAAGGGCTCTAGATTTACAGATCCTGATATTTATGGGGCTACTGGGGCAATGTGCCAGTCACATACTCTGCTGTCCACATATAGGCACATATAGGTTGATGTTTCTTGGATTTTTATATTGTTCTGTGCCTTGCTGACTGAAAAACATACACGATATAGGGGAAATACAGAAATCCACAGAAGATCGGGTTTTTTTCAAAATACCTTCTGTGGTGATTATAGTTTGCCTTTACCATGGTCCTGTCATTCTATACTATATATGTATCATAATGTATATACATATGTATAAAATGTATATAGATATGTATCATAATGCTTTTGCACTGGGTAAAGAGCAGGTATTTACTGTGCAAGTACCCATACCATAAGTGGCAAATTTCCTTAATCTATATTCTCTTCTACTTCCCCACAAGATATTCCCAAGGGAAAAATGCATTCTCTTTTCATATTATTTCACACTGTAATATCTGTAACTTACTGTGAAATGGAGGAAGGACAAACCTCCCCACATATGTCACACAATTTCTGTGATTAGCCCTCTAATGGAGACATCCTGACAAGAGACCTCAGGGGACTCTGCTAACCTTTTGCAGGGAAAAAACTTTGCTGTGGAAGGGTCAGGTTCCTGGGCTACCCACGTAAAAGTGCCTTTGTCTTGATCTCACTTGACAGCGTGGATGGTGCCAGTACTAATGTGTCCTCAGGGCACCTAGTTGTGTGAGAGCAGGCTTTCTCCATCCTTGCTCATCCTCTTCCCCTGGAGACTTCAGGTCACAGACCTCATCAACACAGGATTTATTTCCATTGCTTCCTTCTCCATAACTGAGCAAAAATATGAAACACTAATTTCTTTGTCGGGTTTTGGGCAAGAGTAATTTTTTCAGCCAGCTGTCTAGAGAGCAGACACTGCAATGAGCTCCTCTTACTGCTGGGTCTGGAGGCATGGCTGTGGGAATGTTGGGAATGCAAATGCTGAGTATGTCTCCTGTGCTTATGGAAAAATTCAAGCAAGCCCCTCAAAATCTGAAATATTCTCTTTCAGTCAATATTTGCTACAATTGAATTGGTCTTCTCTTGACATACTGCCCTTTATCTGTATCATTTCATAGTCAATTCATAGAAAAATGTCGAGCTGGCTGACTGGAAATCTTTGCTGTAATATATACACAAAGGGCAGATCTGTAAACCTGACAGGGGAGCAGATACACAATTCATTACTTCTGTTTGGACTAGGACTGTTGAGGTAAAAAGTTTTTTACCCTTGGTATCCCTTGGGGATTCATACCCAGACCCAGGTGGTTGCTCTGCTCAGGATCATAAAGGTTAAGACATGGAAACATACTGATGTCCTGCTTTTTGGTTCATGTTAAAAGTTTCATTGATCTCACAGGACTTTGCATTGGTTTGGATGTGCAACCTCTGGCCTATAAGAAATAGGAACATGTTCATGTGAAATAGATACAGTGTAAAAAGTGACAAGTAAAGGATAAAGCTAACAGCAGTGCTTTGCCAAAAGTATTATGGATTTAAATGTTGATCTATACATCAGTACCTTCTTTTGTTACTGACTAACATGGAGAACTGGGAGTTCCAGAAGAACAGCATTTGTATATTTTTCTGAAAGTGTCTTCCAAATTAAGTTGACTTCGTTTCTGTCTTTCCTCTCTCCTTCCCCTCTCAAGTGGTCCCTTGCTATGCATCTGTTGAATTTTTAAGTCATGGCAGATTCTATTGGTCTTTGAGGGGGAAAAAAAGCAGCACCCACATATGGGTTTGAACATCCTGTCTCCTATGGCTTCATTTTTTAGGAATGTGAGTGACAGTTTTAATGTTTTTCTTGTGGGGCTGTTGAAGACTTTTTTCCTACCTTTATGAGAATATTCCTCTTTTCATGTTTTTAAAATGGAATTTTTATTTTCAGTTCTATTGCTTGAGGAAAATGAAATGGAGCACCAGTGAAGGTGACTTTCCTCATTCAGATTAGATTGGTCTGGTTTCTCATTAAAAAAAGAAAAAAAAAGGTAAAAAAGGATAAAAAATATGAAGCTCTTTACAGTGCAGCCATATCAATCTTAGCCTGTCTTAAGTTTTGGGAGGATGAGGATTTTCTGAGTTAGTCTTTCATCAGGCTGTCAGGCCATTATTTGACTCTTATAAACTATAGGTTCTGTTTGCATTTCTGTGTCATCTTCAATCTCAAAGGACTGACGGCGCTTCACCTTCTATCCATCTGGTCTGTCTTCACCCTCTGTAGAGGGACAGCTGCCACAGTCTCAGGAGCACAAATTGGAAATGTGTTTAATTGTGTATAACAACACTGTCCCATAGTGAAGGACAGAAGTAAAGTGGAATCCAGCAGAAACAGCAGGGGATCTTCACATTAAAGTGTAGCTAAAAATGAATATTCAACTAATATAATTTTTTGAAAATAAATTTCACTTAATTTCAATCTTTATCTGGTACAAACCTATTTGTATTGCAGGCATTATGTGGAAGGTGTATGATCTGCTTGTCATATCCTGTAGCTTGTATTTTTGTCAAAATCCGCTAATTTCTAGTTTCTTCTGAATTTGCTTAGCTAGGATACACTTTTTGAGTCTCAGGGATGCTCAATGTCCTTGCAAAAAATCAGTGGCTATTGATGGAACCTGGTTCACATACTCACCCTGGTGAAACACAGGCTCCCTAGACAGCCCAAGTCATGAATGTCAAATGAATGCTTGCTCCAGAAAATGCTGACCATAAGAGCAGTATCCTGCTAATGCACAGAGGACACATGTCAGGAAGCTGGTCAGGATCAAAACAGCCTGTTCTAGCTAGTGAGGCAGTCCGGGACCTGAGATAAGCACAGGCATTCAGGGTTTACAGCTGCTATAAGCAACAGCACTTCTAATGGCAGAATAACAGCTGTACTCTTGGACTTTAATTCAGCAACTGGATGGTCAGTGATATAATTTTCTGTGGCTTCCACATTGCTGTCTGCAAGAAAACAGGACAGCTGGCATAGTAGCCCAGAGTACATCTTTGATGTCCTCAGCTCTCCTGGGAGGAGGCTATTCTGCTGGTGAAGGGAAGAAACAGAGCAGTAGTGTGCTGACAAGCACGGACAGGGGTTCTTGGTGAACAACCCAGAGGAAATGACTTGTTACATGGAAAGTTTTAAGCCCCAGTTAACAAAAATTATAGTGAAGAATGCTGAGCTAGTAAAAAAGAGTTTGAAGTACAGAAATTTGTTGAAGTCGGTGAAATGCTGTTTAAGGCAGATGAAAGTACTAAGGTCATTTCTGTCATTCTGTAGATAGCTTTTTCCAGTTTCCAGTCCTGTTTTCACCAAGGTTGTTCCGATTTAATGACACACCGCATCTCCATGCTGAGGCTATGTGTGTGTGTGGCAGTGCATGCTCAAGAGTTATCTTTGGCATGGGCCATTTTCCTAATCGTTCCTGAACATGATTTATAGGTGAGTCAGCCTGCCAAGGAGATTTGGTATTCATGGTAGCAATCCCCTTCCCTACCTTTCAGTCATCTCAAAGGACTCATCTGGGGGTATCTATCAGAGACAATTACGTTGGAACCCCATTAATTAATTAATAATAATTTCTAATGGTTATGCAATTAATTGCATTTGGAAGACTATAAAAACGAGTAAATAACTTCAAAGTGTTGAGTCCTATTTGGCAAGCTAATACAGCTCATCCTGCCCAATTACACTGATAAGATTTTAAACTAATTGAACTCACACTGTGCCTCTTCATTACCTGACATTCAGCAGCACACAGAGAAGATTAAAGGGATTCGGGGGATGGTGTGTTTATAAAACCAGAAATAGTCGCTTCTGGATCTCATTTAAGCATAACTACATTTTAATTCTCAACTGAGCAATACTTTATATGGAGGTTGCCGTAGAAATGAGCTTTTTGAGAAGTTTGGGGCTTTTGCTGGCATTTCAGGTTAAAAATAGTGACCCAGGATACTCAGGACTTCATTACAAGTGCATATCTGCAATCCAACCAGTTACTCACCATGTCACTGTAGGAGCACAGGGCTTGCCATACTGGATTAAATCATTTGTTCATCTAACTTGACATTTTGCCTTCTTCGCTGATATTCTTGAGGAAGGTGGAAGGCTCCCATAATGCCTATTACCTATCCAATTATTCTATGTGGTGTACAGGGAGGAAACATCCTTCCAGAGCCCTGCAGGCAATTAGTGTATACCCAGAAGCATGATATTCAATTACCCTTATTATTTCAGCATGCCAAGCAGCAAGAGGTGGCTAATGATTGCATGAAATTATCTAGCCTTTTAGAAAAACCTACTCAGAGTTACCAGAACCTTACATCACATATCAGCAAGACCCATATGAGGCCCGCTAGCAGCAATAAAATTGAAGGAAAGCAAGGAACGGATTACTCACTTGCATGGTCAAATATGTCTTTTTAAACCTCTTATTCATACCCATGGAATTAGGCCTGGGGGACATTATACAGGATAGAGAATTTTCATCCAGAAGCAAATCTACTCTCCCCTACTGAAGCTGCAGGATTTTTGTTTGCTGTACAGAACATTATTTTTTGGAGAAGTTTTTGTGCAGCTGAGCTCTCAGCTTCTTTTACAGCACTTTGGATTCAGAAGTTGATGGTGACCACATCCATGGTACCTTGACGTCTGCCACTCACTAGACACCCAACAAAATGAACAAAACATTGAAAACTGAGTTATTTTTCAACAACTGTCTTCCAAAAACACTTTGTAGTAGAGTTTATCCTTGAATGGATATTTCCATTGTCAGGGAAAAATCAGGCCAAAGATGCCAAGCTCTATGTAAATTGTATAGGAAGACAATATAAATCCATTTCCATACCATATCAGACTGTAAAAGAAAGATGGTAGTAAATATGAGTATAAGTGCTATGAGAAATTACACATTTGATAGCTATTCATACCAGAAAAGAGATCTAGGCTGGTAACTTTATGTCCTTCACAGGAAGCATAAGGGACATGATGATGAAATGCATCTACAATTTTTATGGTAACAAACAAGTGCTGAACTTTGTCAAACTGATGTTACAGTGGCCTGCAGGTGAAATTTCACAAGACCTTCAGTCTCTGAAGGACAGATACTCTGATTAAGATGTATTGAATCATTACTTATTCAGTGAGAGGTAGTTAAGTTCTTCCTGCTAAAAATTCAAGCTAAAAGCTTTAAGGCCCAAAGAAATTATCTTTCTTTTAAGTGAAAAATTGCTAAAACCAAAGGTGAGGGGATGGCTGCCTCTTACAACTTCAGGCCATCATCCAAGCTCATAGCATGTCAGGATGCCAGTTAGAGTACCTTTCTCATGCCTTTCATCAGTACTGATTGGACCAAATGTATATTCTGTAAATACATGTCTCTCCAATGATGTTATGGCATGGCCTTGGTAAATACAAGGACTGATTCTGACCTGTTTCAGACTTACTAAGTAATGATTTAGTTCTACAGCTTTTAGAGAAAAAAATATTTTACTAAATGAACTTTTATGGTGGACTAGTTAGGAACTGTGAATTTTAGTCTCTGAATTGGATGATGGTGTTTTGGCAGAGTCTTTGGATTCGCAAAGAGGATGTTGTGATTTATGTTCCCCAGCGATAGACCTATTGCTCATGGCAGAGAAAAGCCAGCTGCCTCTTCATGCATCACAGTGAGAACACGGACACAAAACACCACTTTGCCAAATTTACTGGATTATTGCAAAATTCTTTTCTCTAATATCTCTGTTTCCTGTAGCAGGTGATAGGAAAAAGTGAAACTAATCAGCAAAAATGTTTGCTTTTCCACATGAGGATTAAAATTTCCTGGTATGCTTTCAATTCAAATATTCCTGAATACCTACAAGTGTAGCTTATTGAATAAAATGAGCGTAAACTAGAAAAATGTGTGGGTTTACTTCTCTCATTAATCACAAGAATAAATTGCATTAAGATGTTGACGTTTTCCTGGAACAGAAAACAAATGACTCTGTGAACGACAAATAGGAAATAACACTGCGGTGCTGCAAGTCTTCTAGCAGACACCGCCAAGAGCCACGAACATCAGAGGCAAATGAATAATCACCAACAGAGCAGAACAGCCATTAGACATAATGATAGAAAAACTCCTTTCACACACACAGACATCAAGCTTTCTGTGCAATTACAAGTTGGCAGAAGTAAACAATTGGCTTTAAAACAAGACAAAGAGCTACAAAAAGAACCTGCCTTTTTGCTTCAAGTGAGTGGACTGAGAATGAATTCAGCTGCTCTTCTTGGAATAAGGAGTGAATGAGAGCATATGCTTTTGCACCCTTCAACCAAAATTCAATATAAGAAAAAAAAAATCAAGCTATTTAGTAAATCAAGCAAGAACTAGCCAAAATATTCAACTTTTCTGCATTTTTTTTTTTGAAAGAGAGGTAGTAAGACCCCTCAAGAGTTTCTTTAGGCTTGTGTCCCTCTTGAGAGAGGTGCAGAGAAATGGGGGTCAGAGGTTATATCACAAGCTGATGAACAGCAAGAGCAGGATAAGGGGGATCACTGTAATTGTCTTCTTCCATGGTATCTATTTTGCTCTGGTGGAGTCATACTGATATCTTAAGCATCACTCACACAAGTGAGAGGAGAGTAATTTCATGTCCTGTGTGATCCAAAATCCTTTAAGCCTTATTTGGTTTAGGATATCATTTACAAGCTACTTTTGTTTTGTGTAGGAAGTTCCAAAGAAGATGGAGGATGTTATTTGGGTGGCACCTAGTAAGAGATACTGACTGAAGGAGACACAATTTAGAAAGAAAGGAAGTGTGCTGGAGACAAAAACACAATTGATCTTTCCCAGTGTCACAGAGTAAAACTGATACAATGTGACTTTGCATGGTGATTTCCTTGTGAATGCTTTTATTTTGGTGTGGTTTGCAAGTTTGAGATAAAAAACTCTGGGGCTTGTCTGATTTTGTTTTTGTTGTTGTTCTAAATTTCTTCTAAATTCTGATTTCCACATCCTAATTCCCTCCAACACCAAGTGAATAGCAGTATTTCAATGATTACCATCTTTAAATGATTCCAGCCAACTCATGCTGAGAATAGTAGGAAAATATAAACCACATATCTCATCACTGAGCAAGGGGGCTCAGGGCTGCATTTTTTCTGTGCTTTTAATTGTTTTATTTTCTATATTTAGAAAAGAAGATAGACTTTTATTGAAGTCCTCACCACAGAAATCAGAATACCTGGAGTTTTAGAATAGAAGAAAATACATTACACAGTATTTTTCAGAAACGTTTTCTGATCTTGGCCATTCCAAGCTGAAACAGCAGTACTGTCTGTCTACTAGCTTTTAGTGAAAACTTTAAGGCATTTTGAAATTTCAGAGTTAAAATTTACCATTATAAATCTCCTGAAGTACTGTGGAAAATGTAATATTATTACAATTATTATTACAATTCTTTGCTACTGCTTTTTAGCTGTATTTTAATAGCAAGTTGAAAAACGATTTATTGTCTAAGAACAAATTATTTTTCTGGGTTGGTTGGTTTGGCTACTAGTGTTCACTGAAGGAAATGCTAACATAAGTACTCAGCTATTAGCATATTAAGGTATTGCTGTGTTCAACACTTGAGCATTTCATTGAACTGAAACCACAACTTAAAACGGTATTGCAAGTTGCCGAAGGTAAGTACATAATGCTGGAGCAGATGGAAACACATAAAAGAAGGAAATTTCTCGGTAGTGGGAAAATTAAATCATATTCTTTACGCCAGAATATAAGGAACGGAAAGAAAGGAAAGTAGAATATAAAATAAAATCCTGTTCCCGTACTTCCAAAGGGGATCAGCTTGATCAGTGCAAGGTCAGACCCAAAGGTGCTCATGGATCTGGGCATTCTGCTGCAGGGAAATCAACAACCTCTCATCTCCTCTGTTGTCAGAAACATTTATAAATGCTTCTGAAAGTTAATAGAGAAATAAAACTGTAAAATATCTTTGGGAAAGTTCTTCCCTTCCTTTTGTTTCAGATTCAGCAAAGTTTTTCAAAGGGTGAATTGTTAATTCATCAAACCTTCTTCATCAGACTGCAGCAGTCTTTCCTAGTGAACGTTTGCATTAATGAGGTATCATGAGTAACTGGTCTGGCTTTGTTAGGTTTGAAATTGGAAAAACAGAGACAAATGACTAATAAAGAAAGAAAATAATCAAATTGAATGGCAATAGAATGCAAGAAAGGGGAAGATGATGAACTGAGATTTTAAGAACTACCTGAAAGTTGATAGTTTGGGCATCTTTGTAGTCATATTGTTTTGTGGCTGCAATGAGGGATGACATCAGCACTTCTAAGAAGAGAACCTAATTGGCCAAGCTTCCTGACTCTCAATACTTGTCCTACAAGGGATCACCCTGACCCTTGCCATTGCAATGTCAGAGAAGGACATTGTCCCTCGTCACTCTGGGCCAACCACAGTATCAGTCACCCATGCATCAAGACAACACTTTAGGTGTTTCAAATGTAATTTGCAGTTCCAGGGTTTTCTCTTCCTATTTATGTGCTAAATCAGGACCCCAAGGGAGTACTTGGAGTTCAGTCTTGCCATTGAATTCTCCCTGTGTTACCTAAACCAGGAAGAAACATTTTTCTTCAGCTTTGCCAGCAAATGGCTTTTATCAGCAAGTTTATTGGAAATATTTGCAGGTTGTTTGATTTTCTGTTAGTTTTTTAATTTTCATTCAGCAAGGCATTTAAAACTCTAGAATTTTTTTATAGCATTTTCATGCCCCAACTATAAAGACTTATGTAGTGTAAAAAAATAACCAACCTCCTGGCTAACACCCCTCCTGTGAAATTTGACTGTTCTTCTATTATCAGTGTATTAAACAGTAGGTAAGTTCTACAAAAAATAAAATTTCTGTAGGCTCTGAGCTTGGTTCTCTTAACAGGGAAAAAGTAGCTGAATGTCTTTGCTAGATAAATGACACTTTCCTTGTAAAATATAAATATGTGTACATATTCAAAACCCATAATTCCTATAGATTTACATTGAATTTTTTACTTGTTGTTAGTGAATGATGCAATTCCTTACTTTATGCAATAATCCCTTAGTAAGAATACACTGTAAGTACTTTTAGTTTTTGTCTATTCAGTTGTTCAAACCAGCACCATAACTTGTCCTGCATAACTAAGTTGCTACACTATGCTCACTGGAACCATATGTGCTAGGGCACAGGGCTCAGGGAGATAAAATAGTTCCTCTACTCCTAAAACAAGGAAGTCTGAGAAGACCAAAATCATGCAGGAGCCTCCTACTGTTCTTTGCTATTTTATCAATGATATCTGGCATTTAAAAAACAAACAAAAAACTGATGCTGAAAAAGCTCAGTATGAAAGGAACTGCTAAGAGAGTTTGTTCTCTTAGCAGCAAAGGTAGTTACTCAAGCAGTGCTGGAAAGCCAGCCAGCTCATGCCAGACAAACTAGCTTCGAATCAACAGTGCAAAATGAGCCATTTTATACATTTCACTACATAATTACAACATACAATTTTGTATAGTAATAAGATTACAACATCTGTTTATGCATATTAATGATTAGGCAGAGACTAGGCGGAGTCTGGGTGGAGCCTTCCAGAATCTTCTTTTGGCATCACTATTAGGTGGTCGTTTCCGGTCTTCAGCCTCACTCTAGGGGTCTTTAACTCCTCTTCTTCACTTTGATCTCTTCAGCCCTCATTGTTCATGACCTAGTCACTGAAGCTTACAGAAACTACTGTCTTAAGGCCATTTTGCTCTATTCAAATGTCTACATTGTCATGATTAACAGCACTAGGCTGTTTGTAAATAGTTTTCTAGGGTCAGGTCCAGTGGTTTGAACAGAACACATCTCCATGTTCTCTGATAAACTCAAGCAAAGCAGGTGCTGAACAGTTTCTACTGATCCAGTTAACCATTTCTGGGGTTCATCCTTGTTTCAAACCCAACACAAAATAACACAACCCAACAATGTCTTTAAACATATCTTGGAACATATCCTTCCTGGTTGTGGAGACAGATACTTTTCCCTAGAGGGATCTCCAAATGTACAGTTGGACCTGTTCACTGGATGGACTGTGTTGATGCCTTGGGAAGCCATTCCTGCAAAGGGCAACAGTTTGTTCCCAAGCTTTGAGCACTCCTTGGCTGATACTTTATGACCTTTTCTGATAATCATGGTATGATGATTCCTCTGGAGATCAGTTTTCTGGAGACATACAGAACATCCTCCTAAGTCGCTGTGAAGCCGTGTAAGTACAGATGCATATTTTGCCCAACACATGATATGAAATTAAAGAATAAAGTCACAATAAGTAAGGCACTCTGTGGTAATACATGTGTGTAAAGCTGCCTCTGCATCTGTATTTGTGATGACTGATTTATTTTGTTGCCTCCAACTTCATTTTTCAAAGGAAATGTCTTAGTTTGTTTCTTCTGTTGTTTCCTTCACCCTGTATAAGTGCTGGACTAAATGCAGAAATACTGTATCCTCACGGACTTCTTGCATTGGTCCCCTTAGTATTTGAATGCATCAAATATTTAATGGCATGGCAATCAGGTAAAATTGACTGCTGCTGTCATGCTTGATTCACAACTGGGATACTGAAGCAAAAGGTAGTTGAAGTGACTAGAATAACTCTTAATCATTAAAGCCTGAGTGATGAGGAGCCCTAAGGATACACCTGGGGAGTAGTTTTCAACAGTCTTTGCTGCTCTCCCTGCTTTCTGCCCCTCCTGCTGCTCTGCTGCCAAGCAGCATCACCCTCCCCTGTCATCCTTCATATCTTGCTCTATTCTCAGGCTGCTGCTAAAATCTTCCTCCTAAATTTAGTCTGGTTGCAAAAGTGCCATTTGATAACATCATGTAAATGAAAGCATTCTTTATCCCAGGTAATCCCACTGACTTCAGTAAGAGTAATAACATTAGGTTCATATATCAATAAACAGGAAAATAATAAATAGAGGAACTGGAAATAAATTTTGTACTGTCTCTTGGCTGTGAAACAAATATGCATTTTCTAGTAGTCAATTCATATTATATGGGCTTCTAAAACAAATGTATCAGATGACAATATCTGCACACAGACTCATATTTGTGGGCAATAAATCAGGCAGGGAGTGAAGAACTCTGTGTTGCTGTTTCAAGGAAATGATGATCATGCAACCTCAGAGCTCACTGTTGGATTAAATTCACAAGTTCTGGAAAAACAAGGCATTTCTTGGTCCCAGAATTCATCTTTTTGTCCTATTATTCATTTGCAGCTTTTCTATGCTGAGCTGGGCAGACAATAAGGGAATAATGAACAGCACTGAGTTGCAAAGAGGAACCTTCCAAAGCTGGGCTGTGCTACTGTTTGGATGTGATGCATTGAGAGCAGCAAAACTTTGGTGTCTTACTTGACCAGCTATATCCCAAATGAAGGCCAGGATACAGTCTCTGCAACAGAGGGTTAGAAGAGCTGCAAGGTGAAGGTCCATGTCTTATTTACTCTCTTTGTTATAAGTTTTTTCTAAGCATTTTCTACCTTTCACTACTGAAGCACGGCTAGTGCATTAAGTGAACTCTGAATTTTGTATTGTGTTTGGAGTGAGGGAGAGTCAATGCTTACTTTCTAGTCCATCGTAAACTCAAAAGCTGCTTCAATCTTTTTATAGTTTCATTAAAAATATTAAAGCCAAAGTCTCCATATCCCTTGGTTTATAGCCAAAGTTTTTGATAAATTATCAAATTTATTCAAATCCCATGTTAGAGTCTCCACTTCTGACAAGAAGGGTGAAAAGGCCTTGCCAAGGTAGTGGCAGAACTGCATGTCACAATAATCCTCAGCCATCAAAAGGAGTTTTGCTTCCCCTCAGACTTGCATGATTGAGTTAGAACTTAATAGGAAATAGCTGTCCCATGCTTTAGGACACAGATATTTCATGAACAACTGTGGTTAACAACCACAATGATCAAGATAAACTTCTATATTGAATATACGTCTAATCTGGTGTTCTCCAGTACAGGAAAGGAAGACCTCTCCTTCTAACCCATAAAGGAACAGTCACTCAGATATCTGAATGCCAGGTGAAAATGCTCTGTTATTGTTGCTTTTGCATCAGGTATCCCTGTAAAAATCTTGGTTTGACTGCATTTTGAGTGTTCCTAACTATTTTTTCCCACCTTTTGAACTCAAAAAAGACCTCTCATTCTCATTTTTTACCGCCTATGTGAAGACTACTGTATGTAATCAATGGGTTTACATACAACACATACATACAGCCTTGGAATTTACACTCAGTTCAAATATAGTGCTTCTCCTTTTTAAAACAACAGATGTAGGTAGGTAAACAGTTCAACATTCAAAACAGGGAAGAAAATCCACCACTTGCAAGGAAAAAAAAAAGTGATTGGGAAGAGGAATTGAGAAGAGGGGCAGGTGTCGGGAGGAAGGGTTTTTTTATCAAGCAGTGGTTGCCTGAAGAAAACAAAGCAGGTCTGCTGTAGAGCTTTATAGAGTTTAGTAGTTTATAATAAAATTATTCACAGCCTAAGTCTACACCCCTGACTATTTCCAGGTGACTCACCCCCATTAACTTCCTTGGGGTGTATTCAACTTCCATATTGAAGCTTTGGTGTTCTCTCTCTGAGTTCAGCATCTTTCTGCTGTGTGCTAAACAGGATAGCTTGCATTTCCCTTTGCAGTCAAAGGTTATCCATTCAAAGTCAACACCAGCCACCAGCATGCAGTAGTGCATCATTAACAGAGTTATTAAACTGTCCACAGTGCTGGCAGCAAGATATTAATACCTCTTGGTATGTTTAAAGCTATAGAAATATTTTTCAGTCCAGGAATAAACTCTGGATATATTTCAACTGTCAAGAAAGAGGAATGCTAGGCCAGGGGTTTTTTTGTGGAATCTGCTTTAGGAAAGATGTGGATGAACTTGGCATCTTTGTAATCTTAAATGCTTTCAGATAAACTTTGATCTTGGCACTCCATGAAATTAATTTTGCTGGGAGACTTCACAGAAAAGCAGAATTAGACTACTATCTGCTTTTCTAAGGTCACATGGATGACTAGCACCACACTTTAAAACACATCGTTTTTACATCTCTAATTAAGAAAAACACCTTGGTTAATTGTTTACTTCAAGATATACTATATAGTCAGTAATGTTAACTGCTGCATCTGTTTGTATCTGGAACATGATGACAGAAAAAAGAAGGTTTAGAAGTAAAAGAAAAATTATTAAGGAAACTCATACAAAAAATATTTGTAATCCTCTCATTCTCCCAGGAAAAAAAGCTTAGGTTGCAAATATAGATACCAGATAAACTGGCACAACTATTTATCATTTAAATGTGCTATTCTCATATTTCTAAAAATCACAGATATTAATACAAAATCACCTCAATATCTATGAAAAATAAGAACAAATTAAACGTGTCACAAATATTTTGGACAGTATGGTTAAGCACGTTTTTTTAATACAGTACACAGCTTATTTAAAAGTCCTGTTCTACCACAAAAACATTTCATACCCTGAATTGCACAAACTCCAGGTGGAATAAAAGACAACAGTGAATATCACCAAGGCTGCTGAAGAAGCTCAGGCATGAACAGTGCATACATACACAGTAGGGGTCACATTTTAGTGGTACAAACAAGATGATCAGGTGGAAAAATCTTACATTTTCAAGCTTAGGGACAGCCATGAGAAGCTGTATGATTTCATTAAAATTAGACATAAGTCTATATCTTTTTCCTTTTAATCATACAATTTTTAGTTCCGTCATTTTGTGACTTATTCAATCTGTTCTCAGTTATTAAAGGATCTCTGTCTGAAGACATTTTAACATCCCAAGGGCTTGCCTTAAATATGTACTTAATGCTTAATAAAATTGAATCAGAATATCTGCAATCCTTCATGTTCGTACTTAACGTGTACAAAGCATCACTTAAGTAAATGGAAGCAAAGGACTGAAGGATGGTAATGGGTTCATTTACTGCTGTTCCACTCTGGTTTGCACTTGTACAGACAGCATTGAGCTTGCCTGCTCAGCATTATGCTTGCCTGCCCTGGAGTATGCCATAAAGTCTTTTCAAAAACCTTGGAGAGAGCACACTTTTGCTGTAAACACTGGGACAGGATGCTGCTGACTGCAGAAGGGTAAGAGTTTCTTCAAAACAGCACTTGCTTATGCAGGGGTGTTGCCAAACTGTGGTCCTATAGAAGGAAAACAATACTGGTGTGCTTGATATATTGTATTTCGGTGCTTTCTCTCCCAGGTTTAAAGCAATGACTTCTATTGCTCCATCCATCTTATTTAGCAGTTAATTCACAGATAGCTACAAAGTGATAGCTGATGTGCAAACTGAGACATCCTGTAATTTAAGAATACTGCACACCAAAGCCAGTAGTGGTGAGATCAATCTGCTTGAATGTATCCCAGGTCAGTAGGTGGGGAAAACTTTGGACCAGTTAAAGGATGTCACACAGAAAACCATTGACAGGACAGTTCAGAGCACACGAATGATTTAGTGAGCTTTCATCCTTGAAGCACTGTCCTCTTTGTTTAAACAAAAGGTAGCTTTTCAGGACACGATGGAGAGAAATTTGTACCTTTTCTGGTTTGCTGCTAAATAAGACTTCGTGTGATTGTCTTAAATGCTGTAGTTTTCCAACAGGAGAACAAGCACTGAGGAAAAACAGACCCATTATCCCTTTGCTCATGGAAGAATCTTATAAATGCCCAACCTGATCTGCTCTGCTAAATGAAGTAAGGAGAGTAGAGCTGGTGAAGAGCTTTAAAAACTCAAATCCTCCTGGTGGTGTGCTGTACCAGTTTGGCACCAGTCTGGTATCACATAGACTCCCTGGGCTAACCTGGTTCTACAATTGCTTCAAGTTCTTGTTCTGCAAGTGTTTCTGTGGGTTTTGCCACATCCAGAGATTTTTTGAGATTTTTCTCCCATCCACAGTTTTATCCTCTTAGCTAAATTACTTCCTAATCAAAATCACCACTTACCAAAGTCTTTAGTGGATGACTCTGCCAAAATTCATAGCGCCACTCCTGTGGCCAGGGCATTTGAAATCCTTTCCAGAGGAGATGTAATCCCATCAGGCTGCCCATCTCTCACTCTCACCACTCTCCTTCCCCAAGCCCACTTTCCCACGCCAGCTCACAGTGCAACCAGTGTGGCCAGCACAGGCCCTTCTTTGCAACCTGCACACAGCCACACATCACCTCTGCTGGGGTGGGCATCTGGGATATGGAGGGAGCAACCTGGAGGTGCAGAGCTGGGAGAGTGCATTGCTTCCTTGGCACGGGCCCAAATCTAGAGGGAATTGTACTTGGCAGAAATGTGGGTAGTGCTGACTGTGGGCACCCAAAAGCTCACTTTATCATCTGTGAGTGTTTGTGTGCGTCATACAGGTCTGCTGTGCAGAAGCTGAGTCTTGCGCCTCCATGTACTTCATTTGGTGACAGCAACATTTGATTTTCTAGAAAAATTTTGTAGAACAGGTAAGTGTGAATAGGGTTTTGTGAGTACAAATCTGAGGGACAAGCTTGGAGCATGTGAGTTCTTCCCCACTCAGTGCACTGAGTTTTCCTGTGGTCTGTGTGGTCATTCACACCCAAGGGAGATGAAGCTAATGCAGATCCACATGGGCACAGTGTCTCCTACCCCCATTTTACAGCAATATAGAAATCACTTGGAAAGAACAACTGGTATCATGGCTGACCATACTACACTCTCCTCTCATCTGTATGTGGTGTACCTTTACTGACCCATGTGATCTTGTGCTGTGCCAAGTTTCGCAGGACATGGTTCAACATAAAAATGAAAGACTGCTCCTTCTCTTGCTGCCTTCTCTCTTCATTCTCACCTTCCTCCACTCTGAAGCTGCACACTGTTTAAAAGGCTGAGAGGAGCAGTGGATTTCAGAGAGGCAGTGTTATCTCTTTGCTCCGAGGGGTTAAACAATCTTAGGATCTTTTTTTCCTGAATGTAACATTCTAGTGTTTTGAAATAGACTGCTACTGTATTTGAATAAACTCTTTACATAAACCAGTATTAACTCAGATAGCATGCCTTCCTTCAGCTATGAAATCATTTTTTATGTTTCTAATTCTGCCAAGGAACCCTAAAGGGAGTATTTTTATGTTAAGGGGAGCTTGTAAATTTTAAAAAGAAATAAGGATTGGACTTGAAATATAATTGCCAAATGCCCTCTCTAAATCTGATAACTTGACAAAATCAAGGTCTCTAGGAGGGGAATGACAGCAAGTAGATGACAACATTTTAAAATTTATAGTGAATGCAGCTGAACTGTGCACAGAGGTATATTTGCCATCTCCTCACACATGTCATCTGTTTTTCAGAACAACAAGGGATCAAGATACTGCCTACCTTTAATAACTACAGCTCCAATGACATTTTCTACAGGCTTAATTTTAGCGTTTGTGTTCTCACTGGGCTCCACATCAGTTAATCCATCCTGACCTACAGTTTCAGCCACTTTCCTAAGCCCTGTGTCTTCACAATACAGTGAGACTGACTGCGACACTGATGTGTCCTCCAAAGCCAGCCCCAAGATCAGGGCACTTGTTTGGCTGGGGAGAGGCTAGGGGCATGACAAGGCTCAGAAGGGTACTTCTCACTAAATTTCTTGTCATCAAAATTTCTTTTCATCAAAAAAAAAAACCCCTTTTGTCTGTGAAAATAGTCATGGTACCCTTAGTGAGATGGATGGGGAACAGAGGATATCAAGGGCACACCAAGATCCTACCTGTGTTCTGATGAATAGTGGCATAAATAGGAACAACCCTCTGTGGAAATCAGTGGGGTGGATTTACCCTTTTGTTGACAGGTGGGGAATGATTCTCACACCCAAGGTGGCATTGCTAACATAGGCATCTGTTTCATAGCCTGGTGCCCAGCACATTTGTGAGCACCATAGAGCACTGTGAAGCTACCGATTGGAAAGCCTTTGGTCTCACCTGCCATTACTTTGTGACTTTGTTTCTGTGTTTGCTTTGCAGACAGCTAAATCCTTTCCTCCTGGTGTCACTGATCCCTAGACAAACACTGTGGTATTGGGACACTACAAAGAATATGTTTTGACACTTTAATCAGAGGCAGTGGGGATGAGCTTTGGGCTGATGGCATGGTCCCAGGCAAGTTCTTCTTTTTTTTACCTGATACTTTGTTAAGCAGCTTGTACACTTTCCGACTTCCTAACAGTTGCCACTAGTCATGGCTGACCCTGCTGTCTCAATGCTGTAGGTGTTGCTTGACTGGGTCAGTGTTATCCACTGGGTAAAAGTTGGAAGGTCTTATGGGGTTCTATAGTGTTTCATATAGAGAATAGAATAAGCTCAAAATGAACATGCCTTCAAACCTGTCTTTTTGCCAGTGCAAGAGATGTTTTCATTTTCTATTTATCCAACTAAAGGTAGCAATGAAGGGAAAATTGATGTTTTACCTGAAAGGAATTTCTAGTATTTTGGGGGTTGGCTTTTACCTTTGAGAATATTAAAAGGTGAAATAGAAATGTTTATCACAAAGATGTTCCTGAAATTAACTGAATAATTTTGGAGCAAAGAGAGCTTCTGGTTGTGCTGTCACAGCATGTGTACCATCAAATATGGAGGTTAGGCAATACGTCCAGAGATCATGGGGTCATCAAGGAACGAACAGCAGAAGACATGAAGCACGGAACTGCTGAAAAAACCACAGAAATGAATGTTGAAATCATGCAGACGAGTTATTTAATTTGGGTCTTCTGGTAGAAGAATAAAATTCACTGGTTTTATTTCTAAGTTAAACAGTAAGTCAAACCCAGACTTTTCTTAAGGAAGTTTTCAACTCTGAGGAAGCTATGTGCCATTGGAAAAGCAGTTGACTTGAATCTTTTCTCCTGTTTAGTTAAGAAACATGTATCCTTTCCTTTGTGATGCTGCAGGAGAACAAAGGCTTGCCCAGTTCCAGCCCACCCTCAAGAGAGAAACAAACACACAGGAATTCCTTTATCAGAAAGGAATATAGTCTTTGTTTCTTTCCTGACTCCTTGGACACAGCCTTGGGACCTTATAAATCTTGGAGACCACCCAGCTCTAAGAAATGCAAACAAGAGAGCTCTCATTGAATGCCTTCACTGAAGTTTTCTCTAAGGAATACTCTAGAATTTACTGTCTCTTTCAGAGTATTGGTGTTTTTTTAACCATCTGGGTGTATTGCACACCAATATTTCTTCAGCTTTCTTTCAGCATCTGTCCAAGCAATGTACACCGGTGGATTGTGAGGGTATGGTTCAGGCACAGGGTTAGTCACTGGAGGGGAATTGCATAGACCCAAATGATGTTTCTCTTTTCACTACCATGTGAGGTCTCTTGCAGCCAACCTGAAGAAACAGCAGGCAGGGATACACACTTTGGCAACAGTTCTTTCAGGTTTGTTTGGTTGCAACACATTATCCCCAGGGATCAGTACGTTTTTGATCTGATGTTTATTTGATTTCCTCCTTTCTTTTCTTGCTTCCTAAAGCAGGAACAGCAGTGCAGTTTCAGGCAGAAGACAGTTCCTCATCCTCCTTTATGTGCTCAGGGTGGGAGCACACATCTGCAGTAAGATGAATGTCTGCAACTTACTTTTACATGTGTATTTTTTGGCCTGGCAGAGGACTGCATGGTAGTCAGAATAGCCTGAAGGTTGCTTTCCTTGGGCCCTGTGCTGTACTCAAAGAGCAGGTGTCTGATAGAGATTGGCTGTGTTTGGTATCATGGTTCTTGACATGGTTTTTAGTCTGTGGGTTAACCAGGCAATTTTTTTTCCTTTTTTGCTTCTGTTCTATATTTCCAAAAGACATTTTGTTGTTGGATTTTGTATTCATTGCAGGATCCAGTTCAGACCACCTTTTGTCAATTACTGGTTTTGACCCTTGTATGTCTTAACCCGTGAAATCTAGCTTTACTTACAAAGCTGTCTTTTTGCCTTTCTAGCTCTTGTAAGCTTTTCACTTATATGCTTTTAAAGGGCACAATATATTTTTAAATATTCTTTTAAAGGTGGATATTTATTTACATAGGCGTGGAATCCATTTCTCTATGATTTTTTACCAGCTACGTGCAAAGATTTCTGTTACTTTTGGCATTTCAGAGAGCAGTAAATTCCTTGCTTCTTCCACAGTTAAGCTGCTGTATCATTTCAGTGCAACTCATTTTACTAATCAGTTTCCTTATTTTGTTTAAATTTGCTTTTCTGAAGTCCAAATCCTTAGCTAAAGACCTACTCCTCTTCTTTGATTTTAAATGTAAGCTGAATCAATTTGGGATCGTTCTGCAGTTACTTTCTATTATTCTATCCAGTAGCCATCTCTTTTTTTTATGCCCTTTTCACTTGCTGAAATCCCACAGCGTTACATCCCATTGGCTGCTTGTAACCATCATGAAGAAAAGTGCTGGCTAATGTATCCACAAATACCTTGTCATTACTGATACTGATAGTATTCATTTTTCATCCAGTAATTTGGAAATTCAGCCTTCCCATAATGCAAGAACCTGTAGTATTTCTCTCTGAAATTGAATAAGAGGTCTCTGTCACAAACAGTCAAACCAATTTAAAAGTGCAGCTTCTCCACTTATCCGAAAATTCAACCAAAACCCACCAAGCGCCTGGCCTTGACTGCTGATGTACCATATCCCCAGAAACACCTGTTCCACTTCCAGTGACCTTACCTATATGTCACCCAGTAGTACCAAATGCTGTACAACCTGACTCCTTCTGTTATTAAAACTATGAAACAAAAACCTGTGGAAGGAGGGAGACATTAAATCTTTACAGAGGGTCTTTGAGGAGATTTGGTCCAGGCAGAGCTCATGGCTGAACCATGGCCTTGGTCATCAGTGTTGGGGGATTGCCATGGACATGTGTGACTGCACAATGTCAGATACGTTCCTCATGTCCTACTTGGTTTAACTTCCCCATGGGAATTTAATGGTGGAATTGAAGATTGTATCATCAGCTTAAGGTAAAGTGGAAGAGCAAATGATGGTTTGTTCAGTGAATGTTTTTCAGTTGATTGGATTGGTGTTTAGAAAACACAACTATGAAAAAATGGGCTTAGAAAGAGATTACTTGGAAGTTTAATGTGTCTGGATTTAGGACAAATCTAGCTGGATATTTTTTAGGATTGTACACAGTTGTAACTTGAAGAATTTTAAGAAACCCTTTCAGCATAAAATTCTAAGTTCCTGGGGTATTTTTACGTGACAACTTAGGATCCCTTAAGTTAGAAAGCCTGATCAAGTGTTTTTAGGCTTATGAAGACTGCCTGATTTTCCTATGCAAAAGATAGAATGTTATACAAACCATTCATTTGAAGGTAGAAGAAGTCACATAAGCTGCAAAACTTCACAGCAAGATGTTGGAAACTCAATGAAATTCTAACTTTGTGCCCCCAGGGAGAATTTTATAATTTTCTGAAGTAAAGTTATCTGATACTTTAAAAAAGTATCAGATAAGTAAATCCAAACACAGGACAGTTAGCAAGGTGTTCTCAAAAATATGCCATCCTGATGTGGGGAAAAGATTAAAACCCTGCTGTGGCCAGGAGGATGAGACAGACATGCTCTTTGAGCGCAGCCAAGTTGTGGTTAACATAATCTGTCATAGGCATTTTTCAACATACAGCCTGTGATCATTAAAGCTTAAAATTGCATTCTCTGGATGGTCTAATTCCTGTCTATCTTTGCTGTAATCACTTTGCTCCAAGCTGTAATTTCTTTTTTTCCCTTGTAATTTTTACTATGGAAATGTATTTGCCAAAGTAAGAAAATGTGTCTGAGCCTACAGTCTATTGTGAAATGACTGTCAAGTACCAGTCTTATTGTTAAAACAGAGTAACTTGAGATATATTCCCACTAGAGACAGAAAGGAAATACAGACCCATTATGACTAGCCTGAAAATCCTTTTCATCTGGATCTTCCTGTGGCCAGGTGAGGCTGCCCTGGTGCCAAATTCTGAGTAAGAACAGCCTCCTCAGCTGTGGTCCTGAAGTGCACTTGTGTTGTCATAGCCTCTCTCAAGAGCACTCCAACATCTCAAGTAAACCTTCACCTCTCCTAATCTCTTACATCTCAGAAGCATCTACAAGAGCTTTTAGTACCAGAAAAGCTGGAGGAGTTAATATGTTGTAACCTTTCTTGCTTTGAGTTTTATGTTCTTTGAAAATTATGCCATTTGACTCTTATAAGGTTAAATTTCAAATAGAGTGGGAAAGACTAATTGAGAGCTGAAAGTAATTACTAAGAGCAGTTCACATCTGCTTCTGGACAACTGCTTGAAGCCCCCAGTGATGACTTCAAATGGGTTAATCCATTTCCAGAGGCCAGTGAATGGCTTGAGGGCTGGATTTTGTCAAATGAGAAAATAAGTCAGTTCTGCAATGAAAGACAGGTAATGGAGGGAAGAGATTAATTAAAACACTACACTGTAAATAGCTGCAATAGCAGAGAAAGGACTCTCATTATGCTCTCATTAGCATTTTCCATTTGGTTTATAGCATTAAAAAAAATCAGACCACAGATTAGGCACAAATTTATAGCTTGAATTAGGTTACAGGACGGTTTAATGTGTCACTTATTGTTTGCATAGTGGGTACATAATTTTGTCAGTGTCTTGGCTTCAGCGTAAACACTGTAAATTTAATACTCACATGGATTAATATCAAGCTCTGCCTGAGCCTACACACGCCTCTTTCTTCCCATTTTGCATCACAGTCATAGAACCAGTACAGCAACACTAACAAGAGCAGCAATAAATTGTGGTGTGGACAGGGTGCTTGTGTACAAACTAGTGCTATGTCCAGGCCTTTCTGTATGAGTATCTATGTTCATGGGAGAATAAACTTGCAAGGGAATTTTGCATCAATATAAGAAGCTCTGGGATAAAGATCATGTGATTTAGCTATGGATCTATCATGCTGTTCTATGTCTTCTCATTTTGAATCTTCTGATTTTTGTGGGGAGTAATTTTACATCTGAAAATTAGTCTTACCTCATATTTTGTTGCAACAAAAGGGACAAATAGCATTCCAAAAAATGGTTCCATAGTAGAAAAATGGGAATACGTAAGAGGAAGGAAGCTGCTTAGTACAGGAGAGCTGTTGTGATAACTTACAATAAGGGACATACCATAGACATTTGGGTTTACTAGTTACTGCTGAATGATTAATTTGAAAACTGTCAAAACCTGTCACCCCACCACCATACCCATGGAAGAGCACTGAAAGCCTGTCTTTTCAAAGCATCGCAGAGTGACTAATGAAAGAAAACAGGAGGAAAAAGTCTAACTTAAATTGTGTCATCAGCATACATGTGTGGAGATGTTCAAATCCCTAAATGGGAACACATTCAGTGTACCCTCATGAAAGTGACAATAAGTGTTTTGCAACCAGCTCATTACGTGATACTTAATTATAACAGGTACTCTGCTGAGTGAGGAGGACATGGAAGCTAAACCACTACCAAGTATGAAACTAAGCACTGACCCACTCCACACATGAAGGAAAGCATGATTGGACCTGGAGGCCTTTTAGCAGCTGATTAATTTAGAAGAGCAAGCCATCAAGTGGCAGTGAACACATTTCATCTAAACACTTTAATAGTTAGAATCAAAAGCCAAAATACACAGAAAAATGAAATGCTTGTGCTCCTCTGCTGTCTCTCACCTAAATATTCCAAAGCATGCCAGTGTCATGTACTGCCTTTTCACCTGCACACCCAGCTCCAGGTGTGCTGCTGTTTGCACTCCCCCAGCAAAGAGAGAGGTATCCAGAGTGATGTGATGCAGAGAGGATGGGGGTGATCTGCATCATCCCCGAGGTCTTCTCCAACACTAATATCAAGGTTATCTATTTCATAAGTGGAACACCAAGGCACTAGGGATCTTGATGTCTCCTTTCGCAAATAGGAGCCACCCAGTATCAAGTGACTACTGCTTAAGTCTAGAGGGTAAGAACACTTGAAAAACAATGCGTGTGTCATTGCTTATGGCTTATGTCAGTTCAGCTAATTCTGGTTTGGGTAGAAAGAGACAGGTGGATCTGTTCAGCTTCCCTGTGTGTAGTAAGATTATCAGCTTTCCAGTGATGTACTTAGACTGATTGAGAGGCTTTCCTTTTCATCTCTTTCTTAGTTTCTTCTGTAGACTCTCCAATCCTAGGTAAAGCTCAGAGAAGATTAATTGGGAAAACATCTTAGTATTGATAAACCTGTTCTTGCAACTGATGATCCAGCTGCTGTCATCTGACTCTAGTAGACATGATACTGAGTTTCTTCTGTCTCTAACATTTCACCTTCCCCAAGTTCAGCAACTTCTTCATGGTCTTCTTGATTACTTCAAAGAGACTACTTCAATTCTGCAAAAAAACAATATTTAAGAGAATGGTGCTTTCTCAGTAAGGACAAAGATGGAATCTAGTACTCAGGGCAATCTGTGCTTTTTAACACAAGGCCATTTTCCCAGAAGATGGATTCTGGTCTCCATACACTCAAAAAAAATATTTTCCTCTGTAGCAGGATCTTACCCTAAACACTTTGTGGTTCTTTCAGCTACTGTAGTAAGTAGAGGCAGTAGGAGAAGTGTTTGTGTTCCAACATGAGGAAAACGCATAAGGGGGCCGCAGACACTGATGGCAAGCCAGTCAGGGAAGAAGAATGATGTAAAAATAATTTTACAAAATACATTAATTTCATTGCACTTCTGAAACTTTCTTTTGCTCACAATAATCTGTCTTTGCCTCTTTGAAAAGTCCCTGTTGCTCTTCTTTCACATTTCTGTCTTTGTAAGATTTTCTTTGATGTTGGGATTCTGTCTACAATTCCCCTGCAGGTGCATTTTACTAGGTAGAAATGATCATTAAGCTTTCAGTCTTGACCAGAACACTTATGTTTTGAAAGCTGGAATGTTTGTAGTTCAGGAGCAGAAAATGAGTGAACGCATTCAAAAGTGTTAGGTGAAATTAGCAAAAGAGCCAAACATAAAATGGCCTGAGGCTTAAAAAAAAAAGGAAAAAAAAAAGACCAAAAAGTCTTCCTTTAGCCTTCTGCAGTCTTAACTTTCTGTGGAGCTTGTTCACATCCTACTTTTGTCACAACACTAAATCTGGCTTTCCAAAAATGCCTGGGAGAAGATTAATAGTAAAGAAATTAGAGCAGTAATTGAATGTAATTGAATTGAAAAATATCTATAAATGCCTGATTTCTCAATGTGATAACTGGAGTAATGATGTTTAAACTGAGAACAAAGAGGCTGACCAAAGTTTTTCTGCCTCCAGGACTATTCACATGTAAACTATACCAGAACAATGTAGCACATTTTTATGGGCATTGTGGAATGCCCTCTCTTTCTGGTATGTGAGACATACTAAGTAACCACAGGAAAGAAAAAATACTGAGGTCATTATGAGAATCAGTGGCAAATAGGGTTACATCTCTGATAAAATGAAGATGTTGATCTCAGCTAGGCAAGTGTCAATCCACTAGCTTACATAGCTAGAATTGTCACCAACACTGGACCTGGAATTTTCAGTCTTTCTCATCAGCATAATAATTGGAAAGTTTTTAAAATGTTTGGAAAATATTTTAAAATTGTCAAAATCAGTCTAATCTAGGCATAGAAAGGAGGAAAAAAAGAGTAAAGCAGCACATGACTTTGCTTTCAAATGAAGTTACTTATATTTCTTTTTTTAAAAAAAAGTTATTTGTCCAGAGTCAGAACTGGGAAACCGGAGATAGTTCTGTTCTTCAGGAAAAATGGCACAGCATAATCAAATCTATCTAATCATCATCATTCATTTTGGACTAGAAGAGGAGAGCGACAAGCTCTGGACTGTCAGAAAGCCTGACTGGGTGGTTTTGAAGCCTTGCTTTGGAGCATTGGCAGGCTATTCCAAGGATACTGCAAACACATAATAACTTCAGGGAGAAAAAAAGAAATGAGGGTGTGATTTGGATCATGGTCCTTGACAAATATGCTGCTGAAAGACAACTTAGAGTCAGCACTGATAAAAGTTGTCTGTCATGCGAGTGATGTGTGGTAAGACAATCCCTAGTGAGTCATGGAGGTCAAGAATTAACATCTAGCCTGTTGTTCCTTTTTTTAGAGAAAATAGCTGATGTTCTGTCTTCTGACCAGGGAGAGACACGAGTGTCACAGTTTGTCCAAATGACTCAATTTCCAATTTTAGGCACATAATATTCATCACATTTTTAAACTGCTTTTTTCACTTTAGCTAAAATGAAGTGTGTTAAGATATTTTTGAGTTTATGAAGTCGATGGATCAGTTGAAATGAGTGGGAGCCTAAGGTTGTAATATTAATGTTATATCATAGTCTTAAAAAAAAAAAAGCACTGACACTCAACCCTCTCATAAAAAATTATTTTGTGCCGTTGCAAAGGCGTCAAGCTCACAGCTGAGATGTGCACATTCAAAGACAAACAGCTATTAGTATCTTTACCTAATCTGAGTTGTTGTGTAGGCAGAGACACAAGTAAAGTAGGCTCTTGTAAATGCTGTCTGCGTATTCTCTCACAACACATCCCTTCAAAATCACTGAACTTGTCACCAGCTGCCAATTTTCATCAAGAAAAGACTCTCATTAAGTTCACTGTGAGCATTCCTGAGCTGTGCTCACAGCACACAATTGGCTTTGAGGTCCTCAGTCTCTAGCTGCATCAACCCTTGCTCTGGAGTGTCTGTTGTGCATCCACATCACTTCAAGGCTTCTTCTGGTCACTTGGAGGGAGGGAAGGAGAGGGAGTGCTTTGATGCATAGCTTGCTTTTGCAGATGAAAGTGGGGAAGGTGATTTCATTTCCTATGACCCACTCTCCTGATAGCTTTTGATCTCTTCTTGCAGATCCAAAGTTTGTTGAGGTTTGCTGAGGTGCCCAGGGTGATTAATGTGGGACAGGGATTCTGTGGACCATTGTAAGCTGGAACTGTCTTGTGCAGTTGCCAGGAATGAATGACAAAGAGCTGGTCTTACATTCTTAATACCTCACACTGAACAAGCTGAAAATATGTCATTGTTTTACACTTGCTATTTTAATAACCATTTTTTCACTCATCATCTGTAGAACAGGACATAGTCTGTGATTCAAGCTGTGATGTTATAGCTCTGGCTATTTCAGGGTGGCTGGAGCCAGTAAGAGAGAATGGAGGGTTTCATGCATGGCAAACTGGATCTGCAGCGTGAGACTTGGGTTTGATGGGTAGGATATGGAAAAACAACTCTGTGAAAAAACAGAACAACATTTTAAGAGGTTTTACACTGCTAACAGATATTCAAATCTGAGTGGTGTTTTTTGTTTGGTTGGGTTTGGGTGTTATTTTTGTATATGTTACAGCTATAATAGCTTCATTTTATGAGGTTGTAAACCTCAAAAACCACTCCTTGGCTTCAGCTTTGCAGAGCTGATGTCACTCTTCTTTGCTTCATGTTGAAACAGAACAAGTGTGAAAGAAAGGAAAAGGCCATGATCTTTTCTTCTCTTGCAAAAAAGAGGCAAAAATCTGGCAAGAATAGGTAAATACTACCAAAGATCGAATTATCTGTCCTACTTTTACTGCATCATTCTTTCCTTCACTCAATTTGCGAATTTTTAAATCAGTTTTAAAATAGGATTCACTCTGTAATAACAGCCATGAATTTATTTTCTGGGGGTTCAGAACAGACCATTTTTATCATCTAGTCTGACCTCCTGGATACAAGAAGCCATGAAATTTCTCTTATGGATTCCACTGCCTAATAATCTGTCAGAGAAGATAAATCCTGGGTGGAGTTTATTCTATGTTGACTGGCAATTTTCTCCTGCTCCAACACAGAAATTTCAAAGGACTTTCACCCTGGCCTGCCACTTAAGTCAATGCTGATAAAACTAGATCAGTCTGTCTAAAGGAATTATTTTCTTTCATTCTGAAGCATTGGATGACAGTTTGCTTTTATTCATTTGGAAGCTGAACTAAATGCCACTCACACATATCCTTGTTTCAGTACACTGTGTTGCTCAAGGAGCTTGGAGATTGAATTCACAGGATACCACAGCCCATCCGTGTAGCTGCCCAGAGTTATTTCATCTAACATGCATAAAGCTGACACATGAGCCAAAGGTACCAATCAAGGGCTGATCTCTGTAGAGATATTGATAAAGGTGGTAAGGTCACTTTCCCCTAGCATAAAGGATGCTCTGGCAGCTCTGAGGAATTAATTGAGTAGACTCAGGACGTTCAGTATATCAGGTAGAAACTTTGCTTCTCTGTTCTTTCAGAAACTGAAATCCTACTGCAGTTTGCTTTTGTATGGGTTACCACTCTACTTCAAGACAGCAAGCGAAGTGACTGACAACACATTGCAAATCTGCCGGAGGATCCCTTGAAGGCAAGAATATATTCACAGAATATTGAATATTCCATTTTAAGCACCTCACAGGTGCCTGCCAGACTTTAGTGACTCCTGCTCACCTATAATCCAGAAGAATGTCTTTGGTACTCTAAGAAAATTCAGTTTACTTTATCCTTGCTCAATAATAAAGAATCACTTAAGAAATACATCAAGAGTTCTTGAATCAGCTGAGCACAGAGGCTTTTGTTGTAATCAAAGAAAATGTGTCTTGATGCAGTGAGATGACAAAGTAGCTCTTCACAGTTCTTCCCTTGAGCAATTCTCTTGAATGCAGCTACCTCACTGTGAGATGACTGTAATGAAAGTTTGACCATATCCATCAGGACTTCGGGATTTTGGGGATTTTTCAACTCCTTCAGAATCACTGAAAACTAGTGGACAATTTCCTGCTAAATATTTCAAGGCTATAGCAGGATGGAATCCATGAATATTTGATAAACGTGTACCCTAATTAGTAGCAGTTTTGGGCACTTCAACAAGATGCACATTCTTCTGCCACCTTCCCTAGGGAATAATTCTCCTGTAGCCTTTCCCATTCTATTCCAAAACTCATATACAATATTATGTAGTCAGATTTCTTAAACTTTAAAAAGTACAGACGCTATAAAAGCTGTGAATGTGGAACAGGATTTTCTTACAAGCATGATTTCTGCTCCAAGTTTACCATTCTTGGAGAGCTATAGCTGGAGGGGGACCCACCACGACTGTTGCATCCTGAATGAGGACTGTGCCCTCTTCCACTTGTCTCAGTCAGTTCTGGAACTGGCTCACCCCGCCAGCCAGTGCCACTGAAGAAGTGCAGTCAAGTCTTTTCAGTCAGCTTTCTTCATGCAGACTTGAGTTCTCATCAGAAAAAGGATTATCTAAAAAACTTTTCTAAGAAGAGAGGCTTTAATGTTGTGTCTTAACAAAATGCAACAGACCCCACAGTGTGGTTAGACTGAACAAGGGAGTCTCCCTTGTTTCTCAAGTCACTGAGACCAGATTGCCTGTGATCACTTGTTTTGCTGATACAGATTGCTTACCTTGTCCACAGCATGCTCAGGCTGGGGGTCAGAAATGCAGCTTAAATCCCAGGGAAGACTGACAGATATTTTTTACTTTCTTCAGCGGTGAGGGCACTATTTGCTTTCCAGGAACATCCTGCACCTAATCAATTCTCTGCCATTCACATCTCCCCTTGCTCTGATTTGGTCTCTCTGGTATTCTGCCTGCAACATGCAGTTTAATCTTCTCAAAAGATCTGAGTCCCTGAAAATCTTTAGTTTTTCTAAAGCCTTTGGATTTAATATAAGATACTATCATGAAATTTAATGGCCTATGATATTTCAGAAGCCTGACTGGATGATCTAATGATTTCTTCTGGCTTTAAACACCGAATCTCTTGGATCCTCTCTTTTCTGATGACTGCCACATATAAAATACAGCCTAGAATAAAAATAACCTGATCATTCATCATATATTTGTTAATGGGAGAAAATTATTTCACTGCAGCAAAATCACAGAAAAAGGAATTTTACTAGGGCATCTTGATTTTATAGAGCATTCCTTAACCCAAAGCCTCATCTTGTACAGAGAATCAGAGACATTACTCTGTGATGGATAAGGACTTCAGGCCTGTATCATCAGTGATATACGGAAACAAAAAAAGCAGTGCTCATTCACTCAAGAAGAAAACAAAACAATTTCCCTGCAATCACCCTGCCAAAAGGGGTTCAAAGATTAAGCTATGTGAATATCTGTGGGAGAACTGTGAGGGGCAATGAAACCTTCTAAACAATTACAACAAAAATAAAAATGTTGGTTTAAAATTTATTAGAAAGGACAGCTGAACTAGGAGTCAGAAAAACTGAGCTCAGAAGAGTGTATCAGACAGGGGAGCCTGAACTGAGATATCAGTAGACTTTGGGTATTTAGTTACAAGTTTGTGACCAAGCTTAAGTAAAGCTGTCCCTAACACAGCAGCAGCTGTGCAGTCAGGACAGCAGGATGCTGGTCTGGCTTCTGCGAAAACCACTGTGCACTACAGGACTCAGGCATGGGTCACAGGCCATGGGACACAAGAATCTCGTGAGGGTGCAACTCAGGGGAAGGCTGAAAATGTGACCCTAAATGGGACCAGCTCCTTCCAGAAATACAGCTAATGGCTTGTTTCCATTCCTGCTCATCATGCAGCTTAGGCTGCACCTTTTCAGGGCATCAGCTTTTTCAGCTGGTGATGAAGTGCCTTATATATTGCAGAGGATCTTAAACCTGAATTAGGGTGAAGAGTCCCGAAAATGTCCATTCCACTGCAATCAGCATGCTGTCTGTGCTGGGATACTGTGAAAAGCAGGTGCCTGGCATAGGGATGGAACGTCCATGTGAGCATCTCCCTACAAGTCGATCATGAAAGTGGTTTATAGAGAAAAAGTTAGATTATCAACAAAAACCCACCATAGCCAGGCTGTTTACTGCCTTTGTCTCACTGTTTGGGACACTGCCTGAGAGGTGATCGTTTTCTCCTCCCCCGCCTCCAGAATGAAACCGACAGGAATTAACAAGTGCCTTTTCAGGTACAAACCATTGCTTCCCCTCCGTGCTCCCCCTGCTTTGACAAACAGCTGTATGAGGCAAAGATATGTGCAATCAGTTCTGTGTCTTCTTAAAGTGGGTTCTTACGAGAATTTTAGTCCCTAAACACCTGACACGGTTACTTTGTGAGAAGGACTTAGAATTGCTTCTGAAAAGTCTCCAGTGTAGTCTCCATCTGTGACTGAGTTCATTAAACAAGTTATTGAGCTTGCTCACCAATGTCATGAGGAATTTCATATTGCAATGAATTTGTATGCTGATTTTGTTTTGACTTACTGACTTTTGGGCCACTCTTACAACTGGTTTCATTACCAAAAAACATGGAATTAATTTTTATTTACATCTCTTTTTTTAAAAACGCTTACTTAGTATGTATGTATTATTGGTGTTAAAAATTACCCAAAATGCAGTAAGATTTAGTTTTTAGGACAGTTACACATAGACACACCAGCAATTACTGCCCTTGTTCTTCTAGCCCATCTGTGGTGAGTAATAAACAGTAATAGTGACAGTAATTAATGATAATATGAAGAGTAATAAAACTCCCCTTGAATAGTATCACCAGTCATATAGTGTCTCTTGTCTATGAAATGAAAGAAAAACCTGACTAAAATTAAAGCAATGTGGAAAATAAATCCCCATTATTTTTCCTTGTCTCTTTTATAAAGGACACAATTTGCCACTCAACAGTTTATTACTGCTTTGCAGCATCTGCTGCTGGTATTTGTATTTATTAATTGACTAGGACACTGAGTTAAATGAGTTGTTTAATTTGGTGGTACTTACTATAACTTTCCAGAAATTGTTTTCAACCTTTGAATGAACTTTTCTTCCAGTTGGGAAAGAGTGGAAAATCAACCCTGATAGAAAATAATTCTTATCCTTTTGTTTACTTATGTTGGGATTTTTGTCTCACTTCTTGTCAGAGATTAAACAACATATTTTGCCTGCTCTCAGCTTCATGATGGTATGATGCTTGATGAAGAACATTTGTACTGTAGGTGTATGCATTACTTCACAGCCCGCTCATTTGCCTGCTGAGATATGACATTCAGAGGATGATTATGTTTTCCTTTTTGCAGTGGGTTCTTGCATTTTATCAGTTATGGTGATTAAAATATGTTCTTCTGGAAAATAGCATGAATTGCTCTGCTGAAGAATTTGGAGAGGAATACACAGCATTTGGATATTCTTGGCTCACAGCACTGATGAAACTCAGTTTACACATTAAGTTGGTGCCAAAGTGACTTTCAAGGACTCGCAGTGAGCTCAGTCCTTCCATTTCTAAGCATTTCTCAGTTAAAACACACAGTATACATAGTCTGCTGATTTGACTGAAAATTATGTCTCTATCATCAGATGGCGTATCAATTTGCTAGATCTAATAGATGGTTGGGAAAGGGGAGTGAGGCCCAGCATGGGATAAGGTGACAGTCCCTGTACCCTGCAGCCGCCTGCACGTGCCAGAACAGTGCTGTTCAGCATAAATGCAATTCTGTGTAGGAACAATTTTCTGAAGTGTTCTTGCTTAACTCTATTTCAATTGTGGTTTAAAAATAAGTAGTACAATATATAGAAAGAGTGAAAAATAATAATAAAAACTAGAAAATTACAGTTTTTCATATTCCTCAAAGAATACAAAAATATAAAAAACCTTAAGAGGCAATTGACATTAATTTTTTTATGTTTTGGTTGATTTTTTGTGTTTTTTTTGTTTGTTTGTTTGTTTGTTTTAAAATTTGGTTGGGTTTGTCTTTAGCTCAAATAGGCTAAAAAACTTTCAGGATGTCTTTTATGACCTCTCACCATGCAAGAATGTGCCAAAAAGTATTTTCATTATTTTTTCTCATTAAGAGGCAGTTAAGAGGCCTGAAAACTACCTCTACAATTAGGACCTAGGGTTTTCAATTCACTACATGAACAAGGGCTGCCTACAATGACTATTTCAGTGCAACAAAAGTAAAATAATTCTGTTAAAAATCTGTGCCTCAGCTTTAATCCACTCAGGTCAGTTTTCATCATCTCTTTAAAAATTCTGTCCCCCACAATGTATGATATGGATATTCTTTTTATAGAAAAAGTAATTATGGAAGTTTTCCAGATGATCACAATATCACAATGCCCTCAGTTCCCAAGGGTCATTCCAAGAATTTCTTTTAATTCAGAAAGATATTACAAACGTGACATAATCTCTCTGACTGAAACCGAGTATGTAAATTTGTCTGGGGAACTGCAGTCCTCCAGCAGCTTAATCTCCGAGCCCCAATACCCAAATGTTCCAATAAGTGAGCAAAATCAGGCATTTTGGTTGTACCAAGCAAAATGGACCCAGCTACGCAGGTAGAGTAAACTGAGTCAGCAGTCACAGGAGTGGATGCTGATTTTTGCCAGCTAAGGAGGCTATTATATTAATTTTGCTTATCTGTAAAGACCTTCTCTGAAATAGCAGGTGCTGATTGTCTCTCCAAGGTAGAAACGTGCCAGGAATTGTAAGTGAGCCATACATAATGCATTTGAGGTAACACTCAGGTTTATTGCCTCTTGGTAAGTTATTAAGCCTTTATTGAAGCATATTTTGTATGAGCATCAATATTATCCACATGCTTTGTCCCTAATGTGTTTCACTTCCTTAGCACATTTCAGTTAAGGGTTTTAAAATAGGCTACAAAAACTAATGAATTGAGGTTTGCAGTGCTCCAGTGAGGAAGGTAACCAGCATCATTGCAGGTCCACAGGTCAGGACAGTGAGGGATGTAGTGGCTTTTTGAAGACAACATAATAAAATTCAGATTATGGTTCTTGCCCTTCTGTTGGTACCTCGAGCCTTTTCCCTCTTTCTGTCCAGCAGTGGTATAGCAAAGGAATGCAGCTTGCATGGCTGCTGGGTGCATTCCCCAGAGCAGTGAGGAGCAGGATGCACCCAGAACTGGACACTCCCTGCCCAGGATCCCCTATCCATGGGCAGAGTTGGCCCCTCTGGTCTCTCAGCCCTGTCTGTGACCATGCTCTCTCCTTGCCCTTTTATTCCAAACTCTGTGACCTCTTGTCTATGACCCCAAGCATTCTCTTGCTAAGGTCCTCACTCCAGTGAATCTTCCCAGTTCTCTGGCTCTTGGATTCAGCCCTTCCTGCCTTGATCCTACTGTGCTCCCCCTGTTATGATCTGGTTGTTAAAATTACTAGAAATACTTCTGCCTGAATTAAGGTGCAAATGAGACCATACGGCAAAGTCAATAGTATGGATTTTATTTAACAGGTAATGTGAGGGAGAGAGATAGAAAAAAATAGGAAAAAAGAGTGAGAGGAAGAAAGAGCATGACAGAGAGATTAAAATAGAAAATCTATCACCACTCCATGGAACCCATGAACATCCTATGGGTCTTTTTCTGGTCTTCTTGGTGGTGAGGGTCCCACAAAACATAGAGTCCAATGGATTAATGTACATTCAGGAGATGCACAGGCACCTCCCCTGGGGCAGGGGATGAAGCTTTGCAGTCTGCTGCAACAGGCTCTGGATTTGTTTCCTCACTTGGATAACGTGAAGTCCCCTGGTGGTGCAATGCCTCACGAATGAGTCTAGGGGATGTTTTGGAGGTCTTTGATGGTTTATGACCCTTCTCAGCTGCCTCTCGTGTGAATGTCCCATGTGTACGTGGTCTTTCCAGAGGGGGCTTACTCCTTCGGTTTGGTGTAGAGAGATTTAACCATCACACATCCAAAATCCTTCTCCTCCACCACCCAACAAGCCCTGTTTATTCTCCTCCAACCTGAGATAATTAGACAAGAGTCTTATCTCAAGTTCTGGCCACAGTCCAAATTCCAATCAGGAAGCATATTCAGGAGGGGGATGCTTCAGTCGTTGCAGACAGACAGTAGCTTCCTTGCAGTTTGACAAAAAGGTTTTCAGCATTTTTGACAATGTTTAAGACACTAACAACACTTCAGTCCACCACACCCCCTAATACCAGCACTTGAGGTCTCTCTCACACCCTGGTATGCATCCTTGTACACTAAAATATTGCAGTTGTAATACGAAATTAAAGCAAATCACTCCAGAGTGGAAGACCTTTTCAAGACTCTTTCAAGACATATTACTTCAGAGGGCAGCTCTGCCAAGATGGCCAAGCTAACATACCTTCAGCGTGAGAATTAGTGCTGGCAGAAACTGTTGTTTTTTATTACATGCTTAGTTCATGGGAACTCATTAGGAGTCAAGCAGGAGCAGAACTCTGTCACCAAAGTGCAGAGGGCCCACGCTGTGAGCCACTGACATGGTCCCTGCATGCCACGTCTGTGTTGGGGTCCTGGGGCTGCTGCTGGTGCAGCTGCCACTGAGGCACACTATTGAGAGGAAACCACAAAACCATCAACCACTGTACATATAAGTGGGTCCCAGAAGGCTGCTGTCCCCTCCCCACTAGGGCTGCCTGCTGCTGTGCATGAGATCACAGTGAAGCAGAGCAGGCATGCAGTCCCTCCTTCTCTCTCCTCCCCTCCCTGTTCAGACCAAAGCCCTTATGTAAGTGTTTATAGATAAACACTTGTAATGCAGCTTGAATTAGCCATTGACTGCACAGTGGTGAGTGTTTTGACTGAGCTTGTTGCCAAGGGCCAGTACAGGTGGAACAAAATACCAGTCAATACCATCCCTGTAACATGGAAACAGTGGAGAAGCTTCCATTAGGGAACTTACTGGTGCTTTCTTACAAAAAACATACTTTTGCATCCCCTGGCATTATCTTTTCTCCTTCAACATTGTGTGTGGCTGGTATTTAACCTTAGAAGTTCTTTTGTTTTCTGTGCTGGGTGCTTCCTCTACCTCCCTCCATCCCTTAAGTATGTTTCCAGGTTTACCTCTTGTCAGGAGATACCAGACCTGCAAGCTGAAATGTCAGGGCCATTGTGATAACTCTCTTAAGAAAATTACTTTGCTTTAAGGATCTTAAGATGGTCCTTTAATATAATCCTTTAAAATAGTCTCTTTCTCGCTCTCTCTCTCTCTCTCACACACACACACACACACTGCAGATTTAGGTATTTATGCTAATTCTTTACTGGATCCCTGAGAGTTGCTTTTTCTTAAGTGATTAAGATGAGTTTCTTTCACAATTATAACAGTAAGTTAAACACTTCAGGGAGTGTTTGCTTAGGGAGCTTTAACAAAGCCTCTAAGTTTTTTATTTTATTTTCTTTTCTTGAACATAATGATCTGTAGAAACTTTTAAATGTTTTCCATCAATTCTTACACACGTTCCATTTTTCTCTCTGCCTGGTGTTTTCGTCCCCTGGAGTTGCTGTATTCACTGTAATGTGCTGCTGGGTTCCTCAACCCTCAGAACTGTCACTTCTCAGCACATCTGATCAGCTACTCAGTAACAGGTTCTTTTCTTTCCAGGCTAAGTGTAATCTTCTCAATCTTTTTTTATCGTGATTTAAAAATATGAGTGGAAAAGGAACAACCCCTTTCTCCTGAAATATGAAGTGTGCATGTGTATATATTTCCAAATTTTTCTCCCCCTTCTAGAAATTCAGACACATTGGTGCATTCCAGGTTCACTCACTCATCTCATGTGTAGCCCAGAGTTCCATGTCAGAGTTTGTGGCTCATTTATCTATGTAATATTCCTGCATAAACTATTTGTACAAATCTGTGTGCTGTTTGCATTCCCAAACCCAAGTTTTGGTGATATGGCATAGGATGGTGGGTGGTCAAGGTCTTGCTTGACTTGCTTTCACAGCGTAGTCCCAACCAGCTGTGTAACTGCTTGCTCTACTTAAACACCCAACAAACCCTCTTTTTTCTTTTGTTTTTATTTTTTTCTTTTCTTTCTTTTCCCCCCTAAACCTCTTACTCTCATCTATTTCCAGCAGTTCCACTTTGTTAATTTGTATGTTCAACATCTTCTCCTTATATATTTCTATATTCTATATTTATCACTTATATAACCATATACTTCTATATAGTTATATAATTTCAGCATGCACTCCTTTATTTTAGATAAAGAGAAACAACAAACCAAGACACAACCGTGTCTTCTGTAAGATGCTCTGACAACTGCCATATTACATGACAACAGTGAAGAGAGACCACCTTCCAAAATTTAGTAGTGATGCTACCACATTAGAAGCTTCCAGGGTTACACTGGGAAAATGTTGCCAGTCCATGACATCTTTTCTTTCACACTAGGACGGAAGAATTTTTGCACTAAAAGGGGCAGCACAGATCAGCTCTGTCTGTACATCCAATTTTTCAGTAGACAAAATATTTCAATTACCTATTACAATGAACTCTGACAGATAAAAAAGAGAAACAATTAACCCAATGGAAAAAGTTTTGTGAAAAAAACAACAGCCATGTAAGGGCTATGAAAAAGAAAATAATGAATTTGAAGGAGTGTACCATAAGTAGTACACTGAAAATGAAGCTTATTACAAGACAGAGTTAGAAAATTAATTATTTTTAAGTGTCTCTGTGAAACAAAATGATGTTTTTCTTGGATTGATGATGCCTAACAATATCTTCACAGTGTACAGTGTGCCAGTTCTTCTCTGCCTCTTCCTTTGTCCACACTCATCCATAGTGATTTGAACTGGTAGAGTTTAAAAGAAATTGCTTTATGTAATTAACTGATTTTCAGAAGCCTAACTGTCTGCACCAGAACAATGAAAGAGAAATCAAATTAGTTCTTCATTCAGCTTGTGAGAAAATGGAAAGCATCCAAAGAAAGACATGTAACTGAGGCTGTATGTGTGCTGATATTAAAGTTCCGGGAGTCCCTGAGCTCTTTCCCCATCTATCATTGAAAACTCATCTTCCTCCAGTGGCCCGCTTCATATTTCAAAAACATATGATATGAAGCCTAAACTATTGGGAATGTATATACATGTTCATATTTATTAGTATGTATTCACTATATATAGTAAATCCTTTATGTCTTCATGCTCTGTATAAGAATTCTACAGATGATCCATATCTACAGTACTACAATAAGAAGTTAGATTTCCATCCTTGATGTGTTGAGATATAGTCACGGGACTTCCCTTCTCAACAGTGGTATAGCACAAAATTCTTTGATTATCAGGCAGTCTTGGTGATTATATCCCTTTTTTATAAATTAAAACAAGTAGGAATCCAAGTGGTAACTTTCAGATCTTGAAAGCAGCAAGGCTGTCTTATCTGTCTAACTATGGCATCCTACCCATAGTAAAAGGTTTTGTGAGCTATTTATCAGAGACTGGAATTGCAGTGAATGCTTTCTGCTAACCTTTTAGAGGCTTTTTGATCTTAAAGTTGCTTGCAAGGGCAACAAACATATATATTTAATGATGCTACAAGTTGCAGCTTCCAGTTCTGTACTTCCCAGTGCGCCTATGAGCAAATCCATGGGAATTACAATGGATCTCATCTCTGACAACCAAAACAAACATAAACGTTTACAGTTATGTATTGCATTAGTTTCTCATCTTTGTTTTCTTTTTGATGAGACACTCTCTTTAGAAAAGTCAATAAAATGTTGATATATTCAGTGGTGGTATATTTAGGACCCTTAGAGAAGGTGGTGAAAACTCCACTCTCAAACTAATGCAGGATTCTCTCACATGGATTTCAGACAGGAAGGATTATCCAGTCCTGTCCCTCACAACTACAAATGATGAAGAGTCAGTAGCTGCTTAATCCAGACAAGTCCACAGAATATTGAGTCCTGACTCTCAGTAAACCAGCCAGACAGTACTTTTTGCCCCCTAGTATGAACCTCAATTCAGCCCTGAAAAGCTTCTGTGTCACATAGGAAAAGGACAGTTCAAGGAGATGTTGGCAATGTCCTAGTTCACTTCAGTAGCAAGAAAATGTTTTAAGTGCTAATGCTCAAAATTATTTTAAATAATTGCTGTCACCACCTGTTGCAGAAAAGGCTTCCCTACCACTGCCACCAGTACCTGTCAGTCTGAGATACAAATGTCTACTCTGTCCACTTTAGATTTTAATCTATTGCTACCTTAAAAGGCGTTCACAAGGCACCTTCTGATAAGTGGTTTACTCTGAATACGATTTTCCTGAACATTCTTTTCTCTTTGAGGAAATATTAACAGCCAATTCCTTTGTGATTATGTAAGTTGCAACTTCAGTTCTGCTGGTTTGACAGATTAATAGATTTTGCTTCCTTTCAGGACACCCGCTTACTTGTTTGTAAACTCTGTGCTTTGTGTTTTCTTTGGACTGAATATACCCAGGTCTCTGCAACTTTCCCATAAGCATTCAGAGTTTAAAACTTTCATCATTTTTCTTGGCAGCCCTGGTTTAATTTCACCTGGTATCTTGTGTGTGGGTGTTTGGGATTTTGAGGGTAACATTTGCCACAGGGTGAATACTTGATTAGTGGGAATTTTGGGGGAAATTATCAGAGGCAAAGGAAGAACTGGAAGGCAACTAAGACAGAAATGAGTCAGGGAGGGACAAAGGAGTTAAGAAACCCTCCAAAATAACCTATTTTTCTTATGTAGACATGCATTTTGTTATAAATAAACATGGACAAGAAGCATAAGGGCCCTTCTTGGGGTGGGTTTCTGAAGACAAGGAGAAATAACTGGCAAATGCATTATGAGAAGGCTGGTGCCAGAGCAATTTTGCTCAGCTATGTATCTATCAGCCCTGTCTACACAGGCACTGCACTGTGCTGAAGCATGATGGTTTCTCACAGCAAGATGAGTCCCAGGGAGCATTGTGACAAGAAGCTATTTCTGCAATCAGTCACAGAAGTTTGCCTAGAGTCCCCAGCTTACCAGAGACCTTGGCAAAGGAGGATGCAGTCAGCATCTAGGTCTTTGTTCTCTTACTGAATCCTTCTCTAAATCACTTCTTCAAATATCTTCAATGAGGTTCCTTTTTTATATTTTGTGTCAACAATTTCTATTTACTGCAAACTGAGCACTAAGAAACATATCTTGTTGAGACTATCCAGCACAACTCTGAAGAATTCAGACATCATTAGCAGATACAAGGTTTTAAAGATTTTTTTCATGCCCTTCAAACTATGAGAAATTTATAGCAATAGCTGGTTGAAGAGAACAGTGGAATTATCTAAAAGTGTTTTGTTGTCTACAATTTCCCCCAACTAGTTGTGATATTTAAAAGCCACCAGTGCCTTGCTCTTTTCCCCCTGCCTCTCCTGGTCCTCTGCCTCATGCCCCCTGTCCAGCCCCTCCACCTCTCTGCCCTCTCACCTGGGAGTCTCTGGTAAAAACTTTGCAGCTAATTTGTGTCTTGAAAGCTGCAGCCACAAACATCTGAGTCTGACAGCAGATGAGTGCAGAAACCAGAAACGCATGAATCACATCTCCTGGATGTCAACATTTTTTGTGCTCTGATTTTCTTTGAACTTCCTGCATAAGCATATGAAGTGAGAGGTATTGCCAACTATAAAGGACTGAAGTGGCTTCCATCTTCAAAGCTTTACTTCTACCTGTCATTAGTTATGTTAATTCAAAAAGAGAAAAAAAGGAGACCTTGAGACTGATGAGAATACCTTGATAAACAGTCAAAACCTTTCCTGGAATATTAATAAAGGATTACATGAGATTCCTCTCCAAACAGCAAACAGATCCAGTCTTCCAAGGAATAGGCCAAAAGTCCCTCCATCCAGAAAGATCCAAAATACTTGTGAAAAGATTAACCTATTTAAATAAGAAGTACCAAACAGTAACAGCCCCTGACCCCAAATCAAACTTATTGTGAGTTTTCTTCATAATATATTTTGAGGATAGCTATTAAATGAACATCCAAGAAACTACTGAAAATCCCATACAAAGGCCCTTAGATCAGGGAAGACTTAAGGAAACAAACCCCTTATTGTCTTCGTGTTGCTGGATGCAGTCTGCAGAATTAATGCAAACCTTTTCTATGGTTATTATAGGCATTGTATCACTTCTCTAAGTTCACTCAATACAGAAATAAGCACAGATTACTCCAGAAGTTCTTTATTTTGCAGAGACTGAGGGTTTGAAGGGGAAAGGAGTCCAAGCAAAAATCTTCATGCAGACACAATTATTTATATGTTTTAGTCTGGGGTTTAAACTCTCTTTTTTTTTCTCCTATTATTAATTTTTTACATGTCCACATTTTTAAATGCAAGTCTTTTTTCAGGTGAAAGACCTATCTTCTACTGTTGATGTAAAACAATGCAACTTCACTGCAGACACCAGAGCCAAATGGTTCAATGTTACATTAAAATCAGCATGCAACCTGGACAAAGTCAGTCTCATAAAAAGTGCTATAAGTTTGGCTCAGAAAGTGTAAGGAACTTCATGGGTTTGTCACAACAATATGATAGAAAATGGTAGCAGAAATGTTACTCTTATTTTTTGTCTGATAGTCTCTATGTGATTTCAAAAAAACTCATTATGGAAATCTGTATTCAAAATCAAGACTTGTATGAAAAAAGAAAAATCCATTAATGTATTTTGTTAATATGCCATCAATAACAGTATTAAAGTTCCCAAGAAAAGACACACTATACATTGCTTATTTTTCCTTGTACAAAACGATTGAGCAGAGAATAATGTACTACTGAGCAGTAATTAGAATGATAAATATCTGCAGAGTTGTTCTGTCACATTATGCTGACAAACATTGATTGAAAGCTGGGCTTCCAATGACAGCTGTAATTTTTTAAACATAGGTAGTATCTATGTGTATTGAGGAGAAAAGCTTACATTGACACTTCTGCTTTGAAATCACCTAAAATAAACTTTGAAATCACCTAAAATCCTATAAACAATGAGAAATTGATAAACTGAGCAGGTATTTACCACAGAAAAAGGCAGTCTGAAGTACATGAAAAGAGATTAAATCCTGTAGGAAAACTTATCCAAAGTGCAAGATGTAGATGCTCTGCAAAATTTTTCCATTATGACAAAGGCAATATTGGCTTCTCCTTAGGAAGGAAACACTTTGCAGTCCAGGGCAGAAAAAGTGAGGGCTGTGATATGTAAAGCGCTGAATCGAATAGACCTGTGATTGATGATACTTACAACAAGTCCAAAGTCCTTTCTTTATCTCCCGTGAAATGGAGACAACTGGTTGTGTGCAGGTGATTGAGAAGTGACACATATCAGTCTAGAAAAATCCTATTTATTTTCACACCTGGAGGAATGGAAAAAGAGTAAAGCTGCATAAAAGCAGGGGTTTACAGGGATTTAGGACCTTTAAATGAGGGCAAGTTTAATGAACAAGCATTATGTTTGCACATTTGTGTACTTATATGTAAATACATGCAATAGAGCTGTTTATATGTTACAAAAATACTAATTTTCAAACATAATTACTTAGACTGTGATATCTCTGAGACAAAGGTCTTCCCCAAACTGTCATTTCTCTACTTTTTTTTGTCAACAGCCCTTCTCATTGGTGTGCTGTTTCTGGAACAAGGCAAATAATAAACATTGATAATACACCTGAATAAGTAGAATTGCTGGAAAGACTTGCAATATGGAATTCGGTTTGTATGTATTTCTGCAAGTAAGGAGACATCCCATTGAAACCGCTCCCAAATTGAAACCTCAACTCCAATTTGAATGGGTATGGAAAGCTCTAACCAACCTAAGAGTTACTGACTATAGCTTTCTGTCCTTAACCCAGAAGAACAAGCACTTGGACAAGAAAGTGAGTTCATACATTCCCCCAACTGTTATTGACACCTGAGGGTTGTTACAGATGCCATGAGCTCTCACCCTGTTTGCCTTGTTGCAGAAAACACAATAAGGAGCTCCTAGAGGCCATTTAAGTCTAGTTGTGGACCTTCTTTTCATTAACAGCAATAAATCAGCAGTAATGTAACCAATGAATTCAAATCATGAATGGATATTTATGGATTTGCATTAATGTAGGAAAATGCCAGTGAGAAGTATCACAGGCACTAGGTCACTTAAGGTTATGTATACCCTTGGGGCTACCCAATTTTATGTATTTCTAGTGGGCCTAAGGAGGTCTCTGGGGCTTCTTCTGATAATAGTGCCAACCAATTTCACCCTATTAATCATTTTACGTAAAACTCTGAGCTGGGGTTGACATTCCTGTTTATATCCTAGCTAGTACAGCAGAGAAGCTTAATGTATAATGAAGGAAAGGAGGGTCTGAATCCTTCAGTTAGAGCCGGAAAATGACTTACTGAATCTTAGTTTCTCATGCATTTAGAGTCTAGGAGTTTTTCACACAAGGGTAGAATAGTTTCTACTACACTGACTGTCATTTGGAAGTTATTTAAGATTAGGAATAATATAAGGTAATAATTCTGACAGAGTTCCCTGCCAAAGACTTTAGTTTATCTCATTCTCATTGCCCACCTGCAGTTAATGCCAGATTTTCCTGAGTTTACTCATATTTCAGTTATTCCCTGTCAATATCCTATATCTCCTATCTCCTTCTGGTTACAGGAATCATACTAGCAATGGCAATAAAAATACTTGAGCAGAATAAATGTTTCACTTCAAGAACTTGGAGTAACATCCAGATAAAGGCTGTGGTGGATGCCCTTTGGGGTGTTTTTTTTAACAGTATGGGACAGATGGCTGCTCAGTTACCCAAATCCCAATATCCCTCCTATCCTCAACAATTCTAAAATATTCTTTCTTATGAAAGTCTTGCTGAGCACTGCCTTCCAAACCTTTCTGACTGAGTTTTACAAAAATTGAAAAGCAGTTTACAGGTTAGCTGATAGCCCAAACCACAGGTGATGCTTCCAAAGCCCTCATTTACAGAGTCAGGGATGTGGATTTCCTTAAGGACAGTTTCGCAACTTCACCTTTTCCTTTTCTAATTAATCCCTGCTTGCATTATACATTGCATGAGGATTCATTACCCATTTTACTGATAAATTTTGATAAGCTTCTTATGTTGATTAGAAACAAAAGGTGACAGTAGTCTAGGGAAGCTTCAAAGTGGCAATGAGTTGCTTTGTGAATTTCTATTTTGAAAGCCATAAAGGTAATGCTTGGACTTAGTAAATGTAGAAGTTATAAAATCTTCATTGCTCCTTCTAACACTTTACAAAATAACTTTTTACTACTGTGCCCTTTGCAAGAAATTATATTCATGGTGTAACAGAAAACATACCTTAAAGGAGTATTTCCCTTTACTTGTTTTCAGATTCAGAATGATGCTCAGATGCATTCACATCGAATAATTATAATCTACATTGAAGGAGTTCTTTGTAGGTCATCTTGTTCAACTCAGAGTAGGGTTAACTTCAATGTCAGAGTAGGTTGGGCAGAGTCATTCCAAGCTGAAATTTGATAACCTTAAAGGATAGAGGTACCCAGACTCTCTGGGTAATCTGTTCTTGCATTGAACCAGCCTCACTGTGAACTTTTTCCTCGCATCCAATTGAAATTTCCCTGCAAATTGTGACTATCACCTCTTCTTTTCATTGTGGACTTCTGTGAACAGTCTGACTCTCCACATCCTCCCTTTTAGGGAGGGGAAGGTAGCAGTTAGATCTCCCTTTGTCTTCTCTTTTCTGATGTAAGCAAACCCAACTGTCCCAGTCTTTGATCCCATGTTATGTGCTCCAATCTCTAAGTCTCTCTTGGTGGTTGACACAAAATTTATCACAAGTGATACAATAAATAAACAATGCAAACCAAATTATTTTTTGCATTCCAGTAGGAGGAAGACAAAGAGGTAATTGTTTTTGCAATGCTTTTGTGCAAGCTTGAGTAGAAAATAAAACAAATAATGGAACTGGGCATGAAAATACAAGAAGGGAAGCAGGGGTGTCACTGTGTCCCACAAGCCTTTAAGTCTGGATCCCCTGTACCATCCCTGAGAAGCTGTAAACATACTATGCCACTGCAGTTTCATTGCACTTTGCTTTTTTAATATTTTAAAAAATAACTGGAGAGCAGTGGAAAAACTAGAACACTGACTCCAGCTGATGTTCAGCAAATGATACAGCAAGATGACCCCAGCAGGATTCAGTGCCTCATAAAGGCAGCTTTCAGCCTCACAGGTGGCTGCAGGATGGGCTGTTCGAAAACTAATGGAAGTCACTTACTGGACTTACCCAAGCTGCACATGTTGCCTGCAGTTTCCAGAAACAGCGCCTGATTTAAAACACTGGGCCTGATTCATCACTTTGTTATAGCGATTTAATGGAGTGGTGAATCACATTCATAATTTTCAAAAACTTAGAAGCATTGGTAGAACTTCTCTCAATTCAAGTGTTAATATATATATATTTTAGGATAAAATTTTTCTTCTAAATTTAAGAAGAGAATAACACCCTGTAATCATAATGAAGACTTTTTGTCATGTTTAGGTAAAAATACAATGAAAAACATTTCAAGACATTAATTTCTGGAATATTTAATTTCTGGAGTTGTGGGGGTTTTTTTGGCTTTTTTTCTTTTCTTTTTTTTCTTGAATCCTTGTTATAATGTTCGAAATCCTATGCCCCTTTTTTATCCAAATCTGCTTAGTTTTCTTTTTCCTCACTTTCTTTGTCCATTTTATCTCGTCCAACTTACAAGTAGAAAGGGGAGAGAGGAGGGGGGAATGGCATAAAGGACAAGGGAAAAACAGTACATCCACTTCAGTTCTTTCTTCAGGTATAAAAATATTCTGCAAACATTTTCAATTTCTTTATTGAAAATATTTCAACCAGCTTGAGCAGTTTGGGTGGAAATTGCCAAAGGTAATTTTATCGTGAATGGAAGATAGATATCCTCATATTGTTCATGTTTCCCTAGGTATGATGTTCGGCAAATAAAAAGAAGAATTGTAGCAGATGAAAATGACATGTCCTTTTCCAATTCTTGTTGTCATTTTTTCTGCTGGAACAGAACTTCTGGATGGTTTTTCTTTTACTTTTTGTTTTCTGATATTTCCCTCTTATTTAAAAGGAATAAAAACAATTGGTCTGGAAACCCTCTCATAATCTCATAAAATGTCTCTGCATGATACTGCCCATTTTCTCCTGCATTCTGTCAGTTCTTATAGTATATTTTATACAGGAAAGCTTTGGGAAATATAAACCATGATTACAGTATATCTACTTTTGCTCTTGAGAGGCACTGTATTTAAGCAAGACTCATACCAACATTCCTGAGACTTATTTCTAATCCTGTCAATGCCTCATTTTATGACCTTGGGCAAAACTTCTCTCTGCCCTTCAGCTACTCATCTGTTACATAAGAACAGAAATCTGAGATACTTTAGGGTGTTATGAAGTTTAGTCAATATCTGTACATTCCTCTGAGATGCAAAAAGGAAAAACGTGTTATCAAAATGGGCAGTGTATTCCAGCGTACATATACCCTATCAACCAAAACCTTCGGTAAAACTTATCCTGAGGCAGAGAGTAGGGATCATAAGCTATGTATTTAACTTACTGTCCTCTGCCTACTACTGACTGCATGCATGAGTAGAGACAATCACTGCCCCAATTTTTCCCATTCATTTGTTTTTGTAAGCAAATGCAAACAGTGATGAAAGCATGGTCTGATATTGACCCTCGGGGCACCACTGGCCTGCCTCCTTTGCCAAAACTGGATTTTCTGGTTGTTTGCTGAGCTGCCATCAACCAATATGATGATTTCCCCTCTCTCTCACTCATTTTGTACAAGACTGCAATGTGAGGAAATAGAAGTTGCAAATAGGACCCCATTTGTGAGTGCAAGGTATGTGTAATGAAGAGATGAAGAAGCAGGAGAAATTCATCCAGCTGAAGGATGTTTTTGTTCTTAGTGCTTTGCCAGCTGTAATGAACCACTCACTACCTAGGCTAGGGAGGTGGCCACTGACAGGCATTATTTAATCTTTCTCCTTTACTAAAGCCCATATATGCAATTGTTTCTAGGTACTCGTAACTAAATGGATTTTAGAAGCTCTTTTAAGATGATCTTCCATAGGAACCGGTGTTGAACATACATTAAAAGGATATATTTATTTATCACTATACTTCATATGAAAATGCTGTTACTCAAAAAGAAAAGTGTAGTTGGGGCCACACACACAGTTTACATCTGAGTTTATGGTTCTCTGTTGCTTGAAATTTTGGGTATTAAGTTTACCAATATGCTAGCACTGGTCAGAAGAAAATGGACTGTTTGGATGGAAGCTTTTATGTAACAGTTTAGCCCGAAGCACATTTTCCAGATGTGAAATGCTCATAATTCACCATAATTAACTGGAAAGTCTAGGATTTTTGCACATTTTTGCAACATGTACAGAAGATAGACGTTTCATAGCTGAGGTGTTTTTATAGATTCCTCTAATTTTGTCAATGTGACAAAACAGCTCACAAAAACATGCCTTGATGTATATAAAATATTTATATATTGATCAACAGGTATTCATCTTCTGGCAAAAGTTTATTGATCAGATCCTACACTAGATGCCAAATGTAGATACTTTTCCTTTTTATTGCAAATGATCCACAATCGACACAGCTAAACTAAAAATACAAGTGCAACTCCCACAAACAATTGCCACCTACTGCTGTATTTCTTCAGAAAACATTTTTGGGGTATAGTTTATAGCACACAAGCACTTGATCAGAAAGTTAGCTGAGAGATGGAGGTCTCCTTCTGATGTAGGTGACTTTTCAGTTCTCTTTGTAGAAGCATCTGCCTGCAAACAGGACTGGCACTGACAGTGACGGTTGCTGGGGTTCTTGTAGGAGGTCATCGAGATCATAACTGTGCTGTTTTACAGCCTTCTTCCTCTGAAATCCTTGTTTTGCATCTGCAGCCTACAAAAACCTCTTCCAGTTATTCCCATTGTCATCCTCCATTCTTCTCCAGACATGGAAAGTGCACTTATCCCTGTTTTTTAACAACATGCTCATACAGGTTTATTAACTGTTTTCTTCGGGATTAACATTCCTGTGCCAGTCCCCAAGGCTGTCAGTCATTTTATCTATTGAGATTAATACTGTCCGACCTTCTTCAACACTGATTAAGTGTTCTTACCTCATCATTTGCCTTGTTTCCACCTGGTCCTTCAGTTGCTGATAAGGTTAATTCAAGTTATACAGACAAGACAGTCTACAGAGGGAAATCCTTCCAGGAATAAGGAGGTGAAAGAGGTGCAAAAATCTTCTGAAACACTGATACAGGTTACCCTTTACATGCAAAGACTGTAATTTAAATCAAATAAAGCAAATTAAATAGTAATAAAGTTCTAGTCTAGACAACCAAGTTACACACCAAAAAAGCTGAAGTGTGGCAGCTGGATGTTTCATTTTCCTGTCTTTTAAAAAATATTGTTGCTAAATTGTTTCAGATCTAAAATACCTCATTTCAATAATGTAAGTATTTATGCAATATGCTCCCATGCTGTATCATCTGTTTCAGCAATTCCTCCTCCAGGCTGAGATGCAGGTCAAAATCTGGATCTTAAGTTCAAGTAAATTACATCAATAGCAGAATATACACAGCTTTTAACTGAAGGTTGATTTCTGCTAGTTTGATAATTTTACACCACTTACTTCATTCAGTAATCCAGGTGATATTTAGTTGGGCTTATAACGCACTTCATATAGATTTTTTATTTATCCAACACCTGTAAAGTCAGAAGAATTCAAAGGGAAGAGATTTGGAAAGACGAAGAGATAAGGCAAAAACATATAAATGGAGGATCTAGGGTTTTATCCAAAGAAAATATCAATTGCACAAGTTCTTTAATCTTAAAGATTACAAGGCCATTCAAGCCTTTACTTGATTTTTACTCACAACATAATAATTATTGCTCTCTTCTTAAAGTGAACAACTGCTTCCTTCCCTTTCTTTCTGAGGGTCACAGTACAGTGACCTGTGTACATCACACATTTCCTTCATCTCTGCATTCTCTTCAGAAGTACAGTGAGTGGAAAAGGAGCAAGAAAATCAGAAAGAGTGGGACTTCTGGCAGAGGCACGTGCAAATGAGCAAGAAGAAAGGCAATGAAAGAGGAAAGAGAAAAAAGAAGAGTAGATGAGAGTGGTGAATAGACAAAATACTCAGACTTGTGATACCTGGCAAGTTGCTAAGAAGAGGACAGTATTGTCTTTTCTACACGGGATCTTTGATGTGGGATTTGAAAAAGCTAGAGCTCCTGCCTCAATCCATCTCCAAAGGATTGTTACTTTTCTTAACCCACTGTGGATGTGTTTAACCCGCTGTCTGTATCATGCCAAGGACTTATTCTCACTGGACCCATCTGCTCTGAAGACCATCCCTCATCATGTATTTCCTGATCATCTGAAGTCTCTTCCCATGGCAGGGGAATGTGGGATAATAGGTGCATAGCCACAGCAAAGTGCTGTTAAGTGCACTGTATAAAAATGGACAGGTTCTTGGTGTCACCAGTCACCGAAGGAGTTATGTAGATTCCACAGCTGAAGTGGGTATTTTCTTCATAATTGCACTCCAGGCCTGAAATAAAACACTAAACAACATAAAAACAACCACAAAATGCAGGATTGTAGAAGAAGGACTGTAACAAGCTGTGGACCTTACTGAAGAGCAAGAAGAAATAGAATTGCTCAGACCTATAAATTGTGCAGTCTTCATTTGATTTCATATATATTCTGCTTTTCCCCCTTTCCTTACATGTGGCATTATATTCTGATTTACGTCATGTGATTTGAAGGACTGAGTAACTGCAAAAGCCCAATTAATTTTTTTGAATCCTTACTAGTTCTTTGTATCTTATAAAAAGGAATTCCACCACTTAAGAGTTGTAGTTAAAAACAAGACAATAACTTTTCTGCATTGTCTCTCATTTCCAGCTGTTCAGTTTCATGAGCCTGTGTTTCTGTTTTATGAGACAGCTTTAATGGAATTTTCCACATGAACTTCTTTGTGTTGCTACTGATTTTGAATGTTTTATCCACTACATTCCATAAGACAATATTGAAGGGAAGTTTGAAGGGCTTACTATTTATATTGAATTTGATGTGAACCTGATTCTCATTTGAATGAATGGATCATGCCATATTTTCCTAAATCTTTCTAATGAAACAGCATTCAGGACATTTTTTTAATACCTCCACTTCATGGAAGTTTTATTCTCCAAAAGTCTTTGCTCATAATTCCTACTAAACTTTTCTGAAGGCTGGATGACAAGTACAAGGCACAGCACCATAGGTATAATGACACTTTCAAATTATTAATTTGATTTTCAGTCTCATTTATTACTGAGCTCATCTTTACTCTCCTCTGTGTGTGTGAAGGAAGATAGAATTCCTTAAATCATGCCTATTGCAGTAGCGGGGCTTTGTAGTAAAAGCCCTTGGACTGCCAATACCAGAATTTTCCAGGTAACAGGATGGTGGTGCTAATTATGTCTATTCAATACCTCAACTTTTGCAGACAGTCTGACTTCAAAACTTTTGGGTAAGCAAATGTTACATGGTAAATTGTAAAATGTCTGCATATTTCTAAAGGGTTACTGACTAGACATATACTTCAAATGATGATGTTATGGTGTAGTTTCTCTTTTGAGGTATTAAGCCTTTTTGAGATATTAAGCCTTTTAAGTTTTATTTTTCCTACATTTCAAAGCCATTCAAAAGTATCCATGTACAACAGTCACAGAATTACTCTCCTTGCTTCTTTTCTTTTGAGTTCAAAAGACTCTGAACTTTAACTTCTGCAGCTCTCAAGAAAGTTAGAGGAAGAATGGCCTTCTACACATGAAATAAAAAAATTGGCTGGGACACTATTTCTCATAGAAGATTTTAGTTCAGCTGGAATTTTGATTGCTTATGAGAGGTATTTGTAACCTTTCACCTTCTTGCCATTAAAATTCACCTCACCTCCTTGTCTACACCTGCAGTGACAAGCAACAGACTTTTAAATCAGACTGGTTACCTATTAGCCCCATAATCATGGAGAGACTGTCACAGCAGTCGCAGTGCTACACCACCGGAGCCCACCAGAGGAAAGGGCCCTTGTACTCAGGTCACAGCCCAGAGAGTTGACAGGGAATACCCATATGCCCAAAACGTGAATCAAATTACACTCCTACAAGAGGTGTCTGGAGAGAGTCTTATTAATTATGCATGCAAATTGGGATCCAACAGCATCTTATAAGGTTCTGTATTTCAAGCCTTGGTTTTCTGATGCTGTCAGCAGCACATCAACAATCTAATTAAAATCGTTATCAAAGTAGATCTGAAATACATTAAAGGGTTCCTATGAATGTCATATTTAATTTAGTGGTTCAATGTTGAAGATGTTCATTACTGTCCTTTGCTAGGTTTTGAATTTCTGGACAAGTTTTATAACTGATATTTACTTCTCAAGAAATATAAGCACATTGTTTACAGATCTGACAGCTCTTCTGTCTTCTCACTCCTCATTTGACATGTTGCAGCTGGGCTGCCAGCTACTCCTTAGTTAGTCTTTCAGACCACCCTGAGAAGCTTTGAAGGGATGGGGGATTGCACCAGCTTTTGTTGCTCTTTGTTCTCTCTGTCCTTCACACTAGTTTCTTTTGTCTAATCGTACAATGGAGTTCAGCCTCTTCCATTTCACTGACACAATGGGATGGCTGGACCTTCCCGTTGAACAGCAGTGTTCTGGCTGCTGTGCACTAGAATTAAGGAAGACTGAGTTGTAATCATTGATAGAAATAGCCTGTTAGAGGTCAGATGAGATGTGGAGGGAAGTTCTCACCTTCGGGCACTGTCAAATTAGTTTGCTGTTCTCAGAGCTGTTTCTCCTTGTGGGATAGTCAGGAATGAAAAAGGGACCTGTCATTAAAAAACCCACACATAGAGAAGAAGATAAAAACAAAAAAGGTATTCTGAAAGGGTATCATTATCTTTTGTTTCTCTTTTCCAGATGGCTGTGTTTTTATTTTAAAGTTTAGATAAGAGTTTTGTGAAATAGAATGGAGGAAAAATAAACCTAAGTAAGAAAAAACCTATTTTACTAAACTTTTTCCAGACCACAATTGTGTAATGTCAGTGCAGATGCTGCCAGTGCGTACATTGGCTATAAAATAGCATCTTCCAAGAAACATGTGGAAACATTTTACACTATTGATCTCAATGTGACAAGAAGTCACAATCTTTTGTGTGACAAAAGTGTGACGAAATTAGAAAAACACCTGTGCTGAATACTTTAAGTGAAGTAACTATGAAAACTTCAAAATTCAGAAGAACAGAACTACTTAGCATCTTTGGTGATCCAGGAAAGATGTCAAATAGTGTATCAGAATTTCAGCCAAGGAGAAGTTGATTACTTTCCCAGAAACATTTTTTTCATTGCTCATGAGAATTGCTTTTTCTCTTTCACACATCTAAGCCTAGTCTCTACCTAGAGAACAATATTAATTAGATTAACACAAGATATACCTCAGCAAGTTGGAGGCATTGTGGTTTTGGACAAGAGCAATAAAATCATTCTTTTACAGTTGAATGGTAAGAGACTTTAATATAAGCACACAACAAGAAGTCAGTTACTAGAAGGAAAGAGGACCAAGGGTTTGAAGATTATAAACACCGTATTACAGGAAGAGTGATTCAAACTGTGCCCATTCAAAATGAATGGGATGAAATTAAGCAACACTAAGATGAATGTTAGCATGCAAAATTTTACAGTTTCAGGATATTAGAATGTCAGAACCTGTTAGTCTAGAAAAATCACCAGAGCAAGTCTTGTCTCATTATGTAAAAGAGGATTGGGAATGAATCATGACTTTTTAAACTACATATGTATCTATTAAAGGGAGGGAATCTTTGAGCAAGTCAAATATGTTTTTTGCCATGAGTGCAAATATACAGCATTAGTAGTTTACTGATACTGTTTACTAAGAGAAGCAGAGATGTGCTTAGCTCAAAAGAATTATTTCACCGTAATATACTCGCACAGCAGATCAGCCTTGTAATAACTGTAGCCTGCCTTTGCAGAACATTGAACTTAAATGTGATCTACCCTTGCACATTTTGGCTAAATCTACACGAGTAATTGAAAAAGGAAGATTACTAGAGGCTGTAATATGTGCCATAAAATTGTTGCAAAGGTACCTAATACACTTTTGGACAAAAGCCCAAGCATTGACACTCTTTGGGGTTTTGAGGGCCAGAAAATGTAGTTCCTATAACCCTGACCTTTTCTATGGGAATGTGCCTTTTGAGCTGAACATTTCACAAGTATTTTCCTAGAAAAGCAAAAAAAAAAATAAATTCATTCCTTTCTGGCTGAATCGAACTATATTCTTGGCAGGTCTCAGGTACTTCCTGTCAAAATTCTACTGCCAAATTAGAGGACAAATCAAAGACGATTTTTCTACTTTTCTCTTTGCCTGATTTGACTCTTTTCTTCATCTGTGCACAGCACATTTTTTTTCTTTTTGCTTGTCAAAGTGTGTTTTTTCTCTGTACTCATTGGTTAATTCTGAAGAGTGAAGTTTTCTCTTTGAAATATAATGAGTTTACACAAGATTACCTTGAAAAATTATAATTTTAGTTTCCCTACAAAGATATCATTCTATTGCCAATAACAGTGTGATATAGCTGTTCTGGAGAAATATTAAGCACACAGACCAACTAGACTGTTAGAATATAATACACTGGTTTCCTACTGTTTAGTAGTTATTTTGTTTAATTTATAATTTGATAATTTTAATTGTAGTAGGAAAAGAAACAACTATGTTTTCCTGTCTTCACTCACAAAGAACTTCAGTTATTTGTACTTGAGAAAGAGACGTGAAGACATGCCTTTCTTTCTTTCATAGTTTTTTGGTTTTTTCCTGCTCTTTTTGCTTTCTTGCTAAACTTGTCAATTTTGGATGTGTATGGTTTTGGGTTTTTTTATTTTTTTTTTTATTTATTTCTCTTTCCCTCAGAAACAGAAATTCTGCAGGGGCAGAATATGCTCTGTGGCTCTAGAGAAACAACCACATTTTGGCCAGCTGCAGAGGAAGAAGTTGTCTCTAATGGTGTCCCGTTCTAATAGATCTGTCAGGGAAACTATGTTTTTATTCACAGGAAACATTATCTTAATTCGATGGCAAGTAAAAACAGACTGGAAGTAGAATTAAACTACAGTTACCGATTATCCTATTGAAGAAAAAAAATTCAGCACATTTTGGGATAGTTATATTACTTCTGTTTCTCCTAGAGAAACTGAATAGATAGAAATGAACTTAAACTGTGATCAGACCCTATTCCCCCGGGATTATATCTCTCACTGCAGGTAAACAGGCAGCCAGGATTTGTGAATGAGCACAAGAAGACTCAGAAGTCTCAATGATTCACTTTTCTGATTGTTTTTTCTGTAGGTAATACTAATGCAAAATCAAGTTCCAGATTATTGCTGTCTACCAACACCCTATTTAGCCAGCCTTAGCTCAGATTAAGACAGTTGCTTCACTAGGTGATTTATTCCATACTTTTAGTATAATTTTATTAAAGAAAAGAGCCCTTGAATCTAGTGCCTACTGCATTAATAAATCTGGCATGTATCTGCCCTTTGATGACTTTCTTAAACATACTACTTAGCGTAGTAAGTGTGTTGAAAGCTACAGCAAGCTTTCATTTCAGAGACAGAAAACTAAGCATTGAATTTAAGTGTCCTGAAATGTGTCTAGGGGAAAAAAATAAAATTGAATATTCCAAATGTTATGTTGTTATAATACAATACAGAACTAAGTGTAAGTAACTGGAATATTCTGACAGGTGAGCCGAATTTATTGGGCTCTAACAGAAACAGGGGCAATGGGACTCCTTTTCCCCCACTGCTGCTTACAAGGATTATCTTCCACTGCTTCTTACAATTTTTCTCTGAGGATTATCAGACTCTTTATACACAAAGAAAAATCAAGATTCCTGAGGGAATAGCTCTCTATACTCTATCCATGCATATAATCTAAATGTTTTCATTACGTATTCTATAACAAGTCTCCCAGAAATTGGTCTCTGGAAAGAATTCTTGTAGGCAGCAACCCTTCTGGCCCACACAGGTGAGCTAGGTGCTTAAAACCTTGATTGATCATGAAATGGAAGTGAACTTTCCACACTGACATGCAGACAGCTGCAAGCAGGTGGGTGTTTTGCTGTTTTCATCATGCATAAAATGGTCCAGAGAGCTAGACACCTTGCTCAGCATTTCTGAAGGTTTCAGGTGAGTGCAAAACTGAGTGCTCAGCCTATTACTAAATCATAAAAATGTGCTTATTTTGCTTGTTAGGTATAGACTACATACACCCAGATTTTTTTATCCTGCATATCCACAAAGCTAGGTAGCCATCTAGACGCATATATGGGCAATGAAGGTTTAAAGGATACAGCTCTGGTAGCATATTCACAGAACTAGGATAACTAGTTCTTATTTTTGAACACGGATGCCTGCAAATGCATTGTAAAACCCATGCACAAAGAGCTCAAATTCATGCCTTATACCATCATAATACTCTAGCGAGTTGCAGAACCTCCACCCTGTGAGACCTGACAATGGAAGTGTCTTTATTTTGCTCCCTCAGAGAAGCTCAGCTTTGATACTGAAAAGCTACAACCTGGGTTCTAGGCATGTGTGTGCTTACTCCTCAATAATTCTTTGGCCCTTGTCATTTCTGCTGCTGTGCTAACCATAGCGGAAGATTCAGTGTGACAGAAACTGATTTAAACCAACTTTTGTCACATATGGCACCAACAGCCTACAGTCATTTGACAATAAAACATTTCCACGACATGCAAATGTAGCATTTTGAGACTAACTTCCAAAAGGCTGAAAAATATGTTCCCTTCATCAACCCCCTGGGTAACTACTACTGCCATCACTGAATTGTGTTAGAGGTGCTGTCTGGTATCACAGCAAAATTAGAGGTCTCTGCCGCTGTATAGTGTCTTGGTGTAGTACTAGATATACAGTCTGTACTTGTAGCTTGGAGAGTTTCCACCATGGGAAAGGGTAGTGGAGTGATGAAATGAGCAGCTGTCTGAAAAACATTCTGTCTCTTTTTAATTCAACCACACAGACAAAGAACAACACTGCTTATTTTCCATGTACAGCAAAATAAAGATAATTTGTAGTCAGGTGGAACAGAACTTGAGGATACATTTCATGGAGTAGTTATCCCAAAGAAAATAAATTTTGCTTTAATTAGGGGGGATTTCATTTACAGGTACAATGCATTTATAAATAGTGGTGCTTTTGTAACTAGTGCTACTGGGGCAGCTTTGTTGCAGCTGTACCTATGTGGTTTCAATATCGCATTCAGCTGTGAAAAGCGGAATGAAGATCACATACTGAAAAATACCTCAGGTATTCATCTGAATTTTGCTCTTTTTTAATGACCTTTGTATTGTAAATGCCAGATTTTTTTTCCTCAAGTGAAAGCATTTAAGGCACTTAAGAAGGTCACATTTTTGGATCAGCCTTTTTCTAAGTTACTTTAGTGTCTTCCATCTACATTTAAATCATTGATGTTGTGAGTACAGGTTTTGCTATTTTTCTCTTTACATTTGTTCAGTCTCTTCACTGTCTCAGCTCTTCAGGACATCTCAAATTTGTTCAGCCAAGGAGGGATTTTGCTGAAACTGAGTTTTGGGGCATCTCTGAGGTACTCTATGCTATTAAACCAAAACAGCAAGTTAAGCAGCACATCCTTGTTCTAAGGGCATGCTTTCCATTGAATAACTTCAAGCTATCACCACACAACTTTTGCAATGTTATTAAATTCATGGACTTTTCAGGAATTTCCCCCAAGATTCTTCCTTCAAAATATTCAGAGCTTCCCACGACTCAAAGGAGATTTAAAGCAGCAGACCTTATTTTAGTAGCAAAGTTTCATCAGTATGAAATTTCAACGTAGCTATGTGCATTTCCTTTGAGAACTGTTATTCTCCAGGCTAGCTAAAGAAATATTCAGAGCTGGCCTTTTTCTAACAGCAATGCAAGTCATGTTGTGTGCACAGGAATGAAAGCAGGAGAAAATAAGTGCAAAGGCTAAAGAGATAGTTTTGGAGGACTCTGCTGGGCAGAAAGACACAGACTTGCTGTCCTTTGAAATCCTGCCCATCCTGCCCTTTGGAGAATTCCCCATGGAGTAATCTATCTCTAGAATTACATGTGAAATTTGTCTTGAAGAGTGTTATTTTTAGCAGGTAAGGAAGGAGTTAACAATATGTGGGTAAACTGTAGGGACCAATGCATGAGTCACTTGCTTGTCATCTTTTATTTAGTAGTCAGCCAAGATGCCTAGGAAATCAAATAATACAGTAATGTAAAAATATTATTGGCATTTATGAGCTTTCTTTCCAATGCCAAAGGCTTTAACTAACCCAGCAACAAGTACAGCTTTTTATGCTACATGCTTCAAAGCCTGAACCCTGACTCCAGCTCAGAATTTAAGCTACAGATATTCCATGTAAATGCATAAGACTGAGGGCTTGTCCTTAATCTTATACCTATTTTCTTTCTATCTTTTCAGAATGTGCACAGGGGATGTTTGATGTTTTCTGTTTTACAATCTCCAGCCTTAACTGTATCCTTGGCACTAATGGTATTACTCTCTGGGTATCAAAGCCCACTGTAAAATACGATATAATGCCCAACCCCAATTTGTTCTTTTCCTGATGTTTTGGACCTTTATAGGATTCTTGAATTGCTGAAATGTAACCAAAATCCTGAAGCTGTAGCCTTGGGTAAAAATTCTTCTACTAGAAGAAAGTAGTAATAACTGTAAATTTACCCCTGGAAACTCTGATGAATCTTGAAATAAAATGGGCTTTTGTGTGCTTAGATTTTTCCAATATTAACTATATTCCCTGCAACACTCCAGTCCTGGAAGCTGCAATCTCATGGGCTGAGCTAGGAGTTTTACTTCAAAATATATGTATAGGCTTCTTTAATACCTTGAGATAGCAATAAGAGAACAAGCCACAGACTTGTTCCCAAGAGGTATCTTAATTTAATTTAGGGCAGAAAATAAGGGAACTTGGCAAAGGTTCAAAAAGGGCACTACACAAGCTAGATAATATGTTCCCCCACAATACCAACCCAGCACACATATTAATTCACAACACAAATCAAAATCCAATCACTCCAGCTCCAAGCCATCCAAAGCATCAAGAAAGGAGCAAAGAAAGAAAGGTAAAGGAAGCAAGAAGAGAGAAGGAGAAAGAGGGAGAGACGGATTACATTGGAACCTTGTGGCAGACCAGCTCTCACACATCTAGGTGGCAGGGCCATGGCACCCTAAAGCCTCTGGGTTTATCTGCTCTGGTCTCTACAGTCAAACCCCCCTTTCAGGCCTCTGACCCACTGGCCACTCTGGGGTCCCAGGGCAGGGTGAGGGGCTGTGTTCTCACTGTCCCTGCCAATCTGAACTGGGTCAGGGGCTCCAGGAGCTGTGGGCTGTTGTAGTTTTCCTGGGCTGTTTGTGACTGGCAGCTGCTCCGGGACTGCCCTGTGTGGGTTCAGGGGCTGCTATGAGGGATATGATGCCACCCAACCTGTGTGAGGGTAGACCCATCCCTTCTCTCTCCACACACACTCACTCACACACCCACCCACCCCACAAAATTGTTCTGTCCCAATAATAACTGATCTGATGTCTAAAATTCCCACTCATAATCCTTACTCTATCCTTGCCATAGGATCGTTAAAATGAAAATACACCAAGTCCTTATCAGAATGAGCATGTCTCCTTACTCTGTAGCCTTGGAACAATCCAATAATAAAATAGGATTTTTATACTTTGTACTTCTTAAATGCAACCCATAGACCTAAGCTTGGTTATAGACAATGCATCTATTTTGATGATAGAATATAAGGCTTTAGGTTACTTCTGATATGTTAACTCAAATTTTAAACCAAGAATTTACAGCAGATATTCATTACTGATCATAAACACTACTCCTGTCTAAAGGAAAATCAAGGAACAAGGGAAATTTTGTTCTAAAAGAGGGTATAATTGAATGTCCTGGATATGCACAAGCCTTCTTATAATCATCAAGGGCCTTACAGAATTCAGAAATAAACAGAGCACCCAATAATCTGAATTTCCCAACCTTAACCCCAAAGTAATGCTAACAAATCACACGTAGAGTAGAAAGTGGGTTTTTTTTAGAAGTGTGTGTTCATTACACCTTACCAACCTGAGTCCCTTCTCCAATTTCCTTAGACCAGGTTCTTTTGTTCACTTTGTCTGGGTAGGGAGGAGGTCAAATGCTTCCTCAAAGGATTTAGTAGCATCACATTTTCCTTTGACAAATGCTGTTGCATTGACTTTCTCATATCAAAGAGTGTGTTGAACAGAACCTTCATTATTGTCTGACAGCAAAGATTGTATATATCACTCCGAGTAACTAGGGATAAATAGCATTTTAAATAAGAGAAAAATCAATAATTTGCAAGATTGGGGGTTGCCTCCCTGATTGGCAAGCCCTTGCTCCGTTAAATACTCTTTTTGAACACCCATTTGTGTGTTTCAGGTTAAATTACTGTTACTTTTGCAGTGTAAAGTCATATTCAACTATTGGTTGCTCCTTGTTGCCTTTCAATCAATAATTTAAAAGTACTTTGAAAGCCTTAATTGAGTCTCAGGGTTGAGCAGTCATGATAACAAATATTGTCACTTGTAAGAAAGAAGCCTGTTATGCCATGAGATCTGATAGCTACCTTGAATGCCTGTCTCTTTCATTTCTATTTACTGCTTATCTATACTTTTTTCAGGTTTCAATGGAAGTGGTAACAGAGAGAGAAAATTCTGATTATCTGAAAAACAGTCCTCTGATGAGTCTGTAGGAAGTCTTTAAAAAAGAGCTAGATAATATTAAACAGTTTATAGCATGCAGATAGGTTGTGCCAAGATTTTGAAGAGCATTTCCATGCAAAAAAATTAGAAACTGTCAATATTGACAGGTCAGACTGACCTTTTTTCTCATTTAATGTCACATTTTTGTTATGAATATTACTACAAAAAAAAACAAACAAAACCCCAAACCAAACACAGGACTCCAAGTTCACCTTTTCTTTTTACTGACAATTAAAACTAAGGACGCTTACAAATGGCCTATGAAGCTACATAAACTTCTAAATTAGACATCAGTAAAAAAATAATAGTACAACAATCCATATACTGATATGAAATATGTTTAGGGTCTCTTAGTTTGCTTTCACCTCAGTGAAGTTGTTACATGATAAATATCACACAGCCAGTTACTGGGAGAAAGAGAAATATTGCAATTGCATGTTCCACAATGAAAGGGAAAATCTGAAGTATAGGTATAAATAATATTGAACACTAATTGTATATTGACATATCTTCTGTTTCCTCCATAGGCTGCTACTCTTTTTACAATGCATTTATTTCTTTAAGAGGTACTGATTAGTACAGTCCTGACTTCTCAAAGTTTTCATGTGATAGTATACTGGACAATATTCTCCTGTTCAGACTGAGAAAGAGGAGAAATCATGAGGTTCATATTGTTTTCAATACAAGATTCCAGTTTTAGAAATGAACTTGAATATTATGTGCTTTCAGCCATAGAAAGCAATTTTTCTTTTTGTAGAGCTCTTGGTGACAGAGCCAATTCTTTCAGTTAGGCAGACATAAAGAAGTCTGATTTCAAATATATGATGCCATAAATCTAGGCTGTGGGAATATCATGCTGACCACCTGACACTTCATCTACTCTGTTTTTCAAAGCGTTTTCCAAAAGTTTTAGAAGTTGCAGATAGTGTTTTGTCACTAAACCTTACATAAGCTTCTAAACTGGGAGTTGGAAAGGTTGAGATTGCAAGGGTCCTCTAGATATTGCCTAATCCAACCCCCTTGCCTAAGTAGGGTCGCTGAGAGAAGGTTGCCCAGGACGAGTTCCATCAGGTTTTGAGTATCTCCACAGGTATCAATGGATATGAATGCCTAAAGATACTTTACATATTGCACCTACTGCAGGGAAGATTACTCCAAGTATTGTGGTTATGGAAATGCAAACAGTGTTCCTTTGAAACAAAAGCCTTGTTTTGGACACTTTCCACCTTATCTTCCTGCCTCCAAGCAAAAGTTTTTTCTTTGGTGTACTGCAGTCTCTGTCAGCATCAGGCATGATTCCAGAAAGCTTTTGGATGTGGTGTCTCCTCTGAGTGCACTTTGATCCATGGGATGCTTTCAAATCTGAGACTGCTGACTGACTGCACTCTAAGGAAGAAGGATGTCATGAAGGCCATCACTGCAGCAACTTTCCTTCTACTTCTCCTCCCAAGAAAGCTTTTTGAGGTTACTTTGAGCAGTCACACGGACCCGTGATTATTCTTTGAAGATCTCCCCATCCTCCTGGTGCACACTGGGAGGAACAGAAGAGGACCAGAGGATTTTGTGGGCAGTCCGAACCCAGGCTGAATTCAGGCCGACTGTAAGAGGAAATATAGATGCCAGAGGTCCTGGAATGAAGGTCAAGCCTCCCCAGCACAGTATATTTGCAGCTCTGACCATATGGACTTTCTTACACCAGCAGTTTCATCTGCCACCTGCTTGATATCCATTTTCTTTTCTGAGGTTGATCCCATCTGGTTATAGCTCCTTTTCCTGCACTGTAGGAACAGCACTAGTGTGCACATTGCCACATAGGCACCATCCGTCTCCTTAAGAACTGCAACATTAATTACAGTTATAATGTTTCCTAATTCATTGGATCACCAAGGAACAGCACTAGTGTGAACAAAAAGACTGGTGAAATATAAAGCCATCTCACAGTTCACCTGAACTACCAAAGAAGCAAATGCATCTATACGGAAATTTTCACCATGTTCTCTAGCTAAAACTAACATTTAAGAAAACACTCCGTAGAAGTTTAAATGTGGAAAATAATGGACATCATTAGTGTTGCACTAAAATCACAACTTCCTTTACCAGCTCCAATTTACCAGCTTTGGGAATATTGAAGTTGACCTTGCAGAAATTAGTATGTGGTAGTATTGTAGCTGTGCAGATATCAGTGTTAATGGACTCTCCATCACAGAAAAAAAGACCTGATTGGCATTTCCTTTACTGCATACGTAGTTATTTATTAACATGGAAAGAGGCAGTCCAGGAGCTATGAACAATATCCTTTTCTCACAGCCGGTGTTTCAGAGCACTCATCTTGACTCTGCTGGCTTGCCTACCTATGATAATCAGTCCTTCTCCCTGCCAAATTTTGTGCTGCACCATGCATGACATTTTAAGTGATTTGATGGACTAATTTGCATTTTTCCAATAATTTTGCATGCCAATTAATTTCTGTTTATGGTCAATCTGCCCTTCCACAAACAACATTAAGGAAAGACAGAGACAAGCAAAAGCTTTGCCCATTCTGGGTACATCAGAGAGGGTGGCTAGGGCTGCTAGGGTAAGTGCGTGGGTTGGAGGATGGTGAGGTAGGGAAGGTATGTGTGAGGTATGCCTGAACCTGATGGATTTGCGATAGTAGCAGGGTATCCAGGAGTGTTACAGTTTATGTGCATAGCTGCTAGGCAGCAGGGCAGTAAAGGGGAATGCTATAAACTGTGGTGTGCTCTTCTGGGTGATGCCTGGAAGAACTGAGGTAGCTGCACAGGTATTTCAAGCAGTGGGAGCCAGGGATATTTGCTTCCCCTGCCTCCCAAGTCTTTGTCAAACTCATCCCTTATATCTGTCCTGCCCACCTTCCAGCTGCTGCCATGGCTGGGTGCCTGACTCCCATCAAAAGCAGCAAAGGGCTGCTGAGGGCTCAGCAGGGGGTTGTCCATATGTAGCAGCTTCTGCCAGGAGCTGAGCAGAACTTAAAGAGCATTAAGCCTGGAGCATAAGATTGCTGTTCCTAGACTTAGTTTCAAATTAAAGGAATGAGAGGGAAGAAGGGCAGAAAGACACCCCTCCACCATTTTTCAGCATCATTTATAGTATGAAACTGTAGATACTCAAAGCTCTGTATGAACTGCACAACTTTGAGCAAAGCTGTTATAAAGAGACTTCTTCATAAAAAGGATTGCCAAATGATGCAATTAAACCTTCTCATTATGAGCCCCTGAGAGATTTTAATGGAAAATTGCCTGTCCAAGGACAACCCTTCTGATCAAAAATCTCCATCTTTAAATGCTCCAGAACATTCCCTTTTCTCACAGCAGACCTGAGTGACACCATGTCCTTCAGACCGTGTTCATCACTGCCTCCTCTGCTGCCATGGGACAGGTGGCAGGCTGTAGGGAGGGCTTCCCAAAACGTTATGGGGGATTTGCAATACAAAATACAATGATTAAAATGTTGTATATCTCCAGTATGTATAAGGTCCTTGAGAAAGTTGCTGCTGCCTTTATTTTTTGTGATTATAAATGGCCTCAAGTTACTTCTACGAAGATAATTTTCCAGGTTCCTTAAATGTCTGGTTTTATCCATTGTGCTAAAATGTCTGGCTAAAAATTAAGGAGACATTCTCAAGGTTGGCAGATTCAAAGTATGACGCATTTTCTGTGTTGAATGCACTTCAAAGTCCTTGTAACATGCTATACTGATTGATTTTTATCAAGAACTATTGATTCTCTTTTATTCCATCAGTCCTTCTGAAAAACAAACAATGTTTGTGTGATGAAAAGGGAACCATTTTATGAAGAAATTTTAGTTTATTACCAGTCTTCTACTAGTTCATCAGAAAAAAATGGCATAAACACAATCTACCGTAAAGTTCTGGGAAAGTATTGACCTTGTCCTCTTTCATTTTTCTTAGTTTTAAGAAAAGGAATTCAACTGCAGTTATCAACATCCCTGCAAAACCTGAGAAAAGTGGGCATGTGAGGGTCTTTTGTATGCATTGCTTCTTTGTTGTCAGATATCATATGCAAAACAGACTTTTTGTGGTTCTGGCCACTTGCAATATCTAACAACATCTGTACATCAAGTGAGTGCCTGGCACCTTCAGCAATCAGATCTGTAGCAATTTACAGCAATATCCCACAGTGAATTAAACCACAATCAAAGTTTTGATTAACTTAATTTGGAAAAAAACTGAAATCCTTCCATTTCTTCTTTGAGGGGAAACATACATATTACTGCAGGTTAGAGCAAGGCTTTAAACAGTATTTGTGTTAGTTTTTAAGCCTTCAGAAGTGAGACAAGGGAAAAACAAATTGTTCCTTAACTTGTCTGCTCCTCTCTATGAGAGTAATTCATCTCTCATAATATTGTGAATCCAAATGAGAAGTCTCTTTAGGTATTGGACTAAGGCCAGTAGCCTCTTAGGCACATTTACAAGAAGTCACAAAAATGTGACCTCCATCAGTGCCCTGAAGCCCCTTTACCTATAAGAAGTTTCAATAGCAGTTGCAAAAATGAATATTCATAGTAAGTATATAAGGACATGGAGTGATGCCCATAGTGTTTTTCTGAATTTCACACTCTTCACATTTTTTTTTTTGAGAGGAAAGAAAATCAGGAGACTCAAAACTGTGATAGGTATACTCATTCAGAATATGAATGATGTTTACAAAATGTTCATCTTACTGATAGAATAAACAGCCCTATTTAAAGCCAAAAGAAATCTAAATCACTCTAATGACCTTTACTGAGCTGCAGGAATCTGGATGTTCTCCATCACATCAGATATTGTAACATATTTCTGTAATTATGCATGGGGAATATGTAAATGCAATTATTATGTGAAGGAAAAGGTAATATATGCTACACAAAGCTGTTGAAAGCATTCCTGCTTAATACTACCAGAAAACTGTTACTTATTTGGGATAAGAGTAATGCATTGTGTTCGTTTCTTAGGCATTCATGGTGCTGCTCTGACATAGTGACAAAGCCTTTTAAAACCTTTAATGTATGCACCCTTACAACACATAGCTGAGGTAAGAAAGCCACCTCCTTTCATACTGAATGGAAGTACAGAGAAACACCATTATTCATGTGGAATCACATGAGAACCTTGTGCCTCAAAAAGATCTGAACAGCAGTGTAGCTGCTTTCTCATCTTCCCTCCCTTGTCAAGGAAGCTACAATTCTTTTTCCAACCAGTAATACAGTAATAAAATGTAACCATAGAAAGAGGATCTTACACAGGGAACATATCAATGAAACTGACGTACTGGATTCTTTAGAAATTCTTCTCAAAGGTTCTTAGAGATTTTTGGGACCTTGTACAACCTCTGAGATTCCTTATTAGCATTGGTAAAACCACTGGCCCTCTGGTATTTTGCAACTGACATGATCAAGCTGTCTGTACAAAAGCAACCAGTTAATCATGTTAGGGACACTACTTCCAAATGCGGATGGAAGGGTGGTGGAAGCAGATAGGGTGCAAAGGAACATGGCTCAAAGATAGAAACATGAATGTGGCTGAAGGGCTTGAGGGCTTGAGTACTAAGCAAAACTGGGGACAAACAGACTAATAGGAAGCTTAAAAGGCAGAATAGCTAGGGACAGAGCAGCAGAGAGTATAAAACAGGAGAGAAGTAGCTCAGTGCAGAGGAAACCCTGCACTGATAGCAGAAAGAGACTTCTGCCATGAGCATGGAAATACAACAAGGAGGTAGGTAAGAAAACAAACAAAAAATGGGCTAAGTACTGCTATTAATGGACAGAAGAGCATTCATTGAGTATGACTGGAGAATGGGAAGTTGGCATTGAAAATTTCTTTGATTGCATGAAATGCATTGGATGAAGGGGTCTTCCAGAGGAAAGCAGGAATTAATGCAAAAAACCACAGAAGGAACACAAATGTCTCTTTCTTACAGGCACCTTTCTTGGGCCTGTCCAGACCAGCACTGAGATTAGTTTCTGGAATGAAGCATGCTCATTATCCCAATATGATGCCTGGAATAAACATATGCAAATCTCTGGTGGTCTTTGCCTTTTCCTCTGGGCACAGGTGCTGCAGCTACCCACAGCCAGCCCATCTTGGTGTTGTTGCATATGGACCTGGGAGAACCCAAACTCACCTACTGCACATTACTGCCTGTCTGGGACAAAAATAACCCCAAAGTGTCATTGCTTTCCCGACTCTAATGTTGAATTTCCTTTCTCATCTTTTAGCTCCAGCATCTTTCTTCCGCATGCTTTAAAGACACAATGTAGTCCAGTTTCTCCTTTCATTCCCTGGATTCCTCTTCAAGTTTTTGTTTACAGCTCATTTCACAGCATCACAGAGCTGTTCTAGATTGGAAAAGACCTCTGAGATCATCAAGATGATTGGTCCAACCTTTGATCACGGCCTTGTCAATAAGACCATGGCATGAAGTGACACATCCAGTGGTTTCTTGAATACTTTCAGGGATGATGACTCCACCAGTTCCCTGGGCAGCCCAGCCCAACGTTTAACAACCTGTTCTGTGAAGAAATTCCTTCTGATGTTGAATCTGAACCTCCCGTGGTACAGCTTGAGGCCATGTCCTCTTGTTCTGGAAGAAGAGGCTGACCCCCACCTGGCTACAAGTTCCTTTCAGATGGCCTAGAGAGTGATAAGGTCACCCCTCAGGCTCCCTTTTTACAGGCTAAACACCCCCAAGTCTCTCAGTTGCTCTTCATAGGACTTATCCTCCAGACCCTTCACCAGCTCCATTGCCCTTCTCTGGACCTCATTACAGCACCTCAAAGTCTTTCATGAAGTGAGTGGCCCACAGCACTCAGGGTGCAGCCTAACCAATGCTAAGTACATGGGGACAATGTCTTCCCTGGTCCGGCTGGCCATGTTATTCTTGATACAAGCCAGGATGCCATTCCCTTTTTTTCCTCTGCTTTTAAGCACAACTCTTAATTTGCTATTCTTATACCTCTTTTTTTTTTCCTGTACTGTAAGATACTTTCCCAACCACCTGGAGACTTCTTATCTTTCTTAAGTTCATCCTAAGCCAATGCACACATCATTTATTCTGCTCTTCTCATATAGTTCACAGTCTATATTGTCATTCTACAATGTCAACTATAGAATAGCTTTGTAGAACGACTGTCATTGGTACCTATGTGTTTGCATTTATTTGCATTTAACATATGACGGATGGCAGAACTAAAGCTAATCCTTAATATGTGTGTACCTATACCTTCCATAATAACACTGTTGCTCCCTTTCCTTCAGTAGCTGTTTCAAATTTGCATGTGTTATGATTTGGCTTAATTTAAGCCTGACAGAAGCATTCTGATGAGATGCATATCCATATTTTGGAGACAGAATATAACTTTTATTGATTTTAAAGCATCTTACTTCTAGTAAGCTTCAGAGTTGTATGGACTTCGCAGTTCTTCTGCCAGCATTTTTTAACATACACTGAACATGCACCTAATATTAGTGCAACTGTCTTACCATGACCAGCTGTGGGTGCAGCTCTGCACTCCTGGAAATATTTATTTTTTCTACTTTTATTCATTACCATTCACACTGAGATTGTATCTCACTTCTGATTTTTTTATTTTAGTGTCTTCCACAATTTCTGTTCAGGAAAATGACTTGAATTTTCAGTTCTTTGTGTGAAAATACAAACCCTGATGTATCTGTTTCCAAGAAATTGCTGTATACACTGGACTGAATTACTTACTTACTTGTTGGATGCATATAAGTGAATGTTGTAGACTCACTTCTACAAACCTTTAGTGTCTTGAACAAAATAGTTGCAAACAAACAGATCAAACTAGAAATCTTATATTGCTGAACCTGTTTCCTCAACAACACATAAGGATGTATCCACAAGAGTTGTGGAGCTGTTTGCCTGTATGTGTGCAGAAAGGAAGAGAGCTCCTTTTCAGGGAGATACCTGATACTCTACAGTTCTCCCTCTTCATTTACTATGGGGCAAAAATAGAGAGATTGAGTTCTTACAGGATCATAGCCATAAGATTAACTTCTCATATGGCTGTAGTTAATATCTGGGTTAATATCTGGGTTAATATCTGGGTTGTGACTTTTAGTCATTGATAGAGTCCCACCTTCTGACCCTTTAATGAGGTAGTAAATTGGTTTGGAGGAGGTTCTTGCCTTGAGATGTTTCCCTTTCTCTCCAGCAAACCAGAACCTGAGTGCACCGATAGTCAGTAGCAATTGTGAAACAACTTAGGAGCCTTTAGAAACATGGATCTAAGGAACAAATTCCTCTGTTCTATGCTTCCACTGCAGCTGATGATTATTATAAGAAAGGATTTTTTGATCTTTGATTTCAACACAAGCTGTGCCTAGGCATGAGGATTTTTGGTGATACTCTATAACACCCTCTCACCCTGCTGTTTCCCTGCTGCTCGATGACTACTTTTTGAAAGCTATCACTTCCCCAATTTTTCATGCTTTCAACAATTCATATGCAATGATTGCAGAAGTTTAATATTTTAGCTAGTGAGCCGTGCATGACTACATGAAAAAAAAAACCCACAAACCAAAAAAAACCCAAACCAACAAACCAAGAAAACCAAATACAACACTGAAAATGTCTCTCATTTCTTTCTCAGTTCGTTTAATGAACTAGTATTGCTGCAGTTATCCTGTGTGCACATACCTAAGTCTCCAAATGCCATTAAGTGATAAACCAGGATCTGGCCCTGCAGCCTTGTTCAGTGCAAGTCTGTGCTATGTTCATGTAAATGCCTTGAAAATAGAAGACTTCTGTGTGCTTGTAACAATTTACCTATGCATGATGAATTGCAGAACTCCTAACAGCCCTGATCTCTCCAGGTCTTAATTTCCATTCTGAGAATAAAAATAGTAAAGGTATTTCTTGCCTTGTTTACTGACACCAGAACATTTCAGGCAAGAGTATGTTTGGGGGAGTGTGCAGGATCATGTATTCAATCACTGCTTGAGACTGCTCCAAGCATGTGGCAAACCAAAGCATGGAAGTAAATAATAATTAAATCATTCAGTAAGACAAAACAGCAAGTTCAGAATGGTAGGAAGTGTTTTCAAGTAAAAAAAAATCATGTTTTTTGGTTTACTACAGAACAAAGTTCTACTTTTGCTGCTTCCTGACTGACATGCAATTGTTTACTGTGTGTAAATTGAACTGAATTGCTTAAGTCCTACTTAAAAACAGCACATGGTAACACATCTTGCAAGGGTCTGTGCCTACCCTTTATCATGTGCAAGTCTTTAGAAAACTGACCACAGTTTTGGAGCATCTGGTAACCTCTGTCCAAGCCTCCTAAGTTTATTATTTCTGCTTGCCTTTTTAGAACAAACATAGAATCATAGAATTGAATCATAGGACAATTAAGGTTGGAAAATACCTCTCAGATCATTGAGGGCAGCCATTATCTCTGCATCACCATGTTCACCACTAAACCAGGTGCCACATCTACATGTCTTTTGAACACTTCCAGGGTGTTCAAACACATAATAAGCCCATCAACAAATACGAGTTTAGATAATCATATAACTGAAATTTTATTTTCTCCATAATCTTACCATCTCCATAGAACTAGTAGCAGCTGACAGCATGATTATTAAGTTGTGCACAGTTTTGATTAGCACCTAGTATATTTTAATAGACTAGTCAGAAGCAATCTGGAAATGTTTGTTGATAAAGATAATTGGGAAGATAAATTCAAGCTTGACTAGAGGGAACGTGGTTATCAAAAGTATGTTTCCTGTAGTCAATTTTAAGTTATTTCATTCCACATAGTCTTGTAAAACTAATCACAAACAAACACTGCCCAATCTGGAGCTGCTCAAATGACCTGTGACTCCAGAGCATTTATAATACAATTCACCCTTTAGCCAGGGAAATGTCACTGAAAATGCCAAGTGTGTGGAAGCTAAACACTTAAAAGGTTTGATATACTGGTAGTATGAATTTCCTGTGTGTTCCCTCTCTTGTCGAGTCTTTCAAGTCTTCAGTGATACCATCCCTTCTTCATCCTTTTTAGTCTTTCAGGGCTTTTTCAGTTCTTGCAGGTGAGAGCGGTTAAGACCCCTTCTTTTTCTATGATGTTTTTGGCTTGCAAAGCTTGACAGTGTTTAGAATGGTCTGCCTCTGAGGGCACTGTTAATTCTGGGAGTATTATCTTGGTTGCGATGCCACAGGGCAGCTCAGTTCTGAGTTTCAGAAAACTTGGGATCCTTTTGCAACCTTTCACATCTGTTATCTGTCAAAAGAGATTTCTGAATGGCTTTCTTCCTCAGGCATGAAGGGACACCAGTAAGCTCAACATTTAAGACTACTTCCAGGTCAGTGCTTTTCTCTCATAGATACTGCTAGCATTCTCGTCACAAATATGCTAATTGTGTTACAGAGTGACTGGAAAGAAATGACAAACAGCAAATACATTGCAAAGCCAGTCACAAAACGTTGAGCCAAAAGTGAAAGAAAATTAAGCCCTAATTTAAACTTCCCCCAGTTTGAGCAAGGGGTTAAAGTAGATGACCAACTTATTTTCATTAATATTTATTCTATGTTCCTCTATATTGGCAGCTAGATAACTTCAGTTCCCAAAAGCATAATGAGCCCTCCTTTCATTTGGCTGCACAACAGTCTCTGGTCACTTCAGAGGCACAATCACACGTATATCAAAACAAGTAATTAAGACTTACATTTAAGATTCTGGATTCTTTTTTTCTTTTGAGAGCTCCTTTAGACATTCTATCTGATCTTCTGATGGAGCGATATTTTTATATCATTTCATGGCTCAAACAGGTTATTCCCTTTTACTCATTTTTGCCTTTTAAACCACAAATTCCTTTTCAAAACTGTCTGGTTGTCTTATACCCTTTCATTTGTCTACAATATAAAAAATATAATCGGGCATATTTCCCTTCCCTGAATTAAAACAACTCACAAAATCAATCAACAGTTGGAGCAATACATCTATCATTGCTACCAAGCTAAGAACAAAAGGAAAGACATATATCAATTTTGTGACTTGCTAGCGTTCTTCTTTTGGTTTGCTTTTTGTTTATTTTAATTTATTCAGAATTGCTACATGTTAGCTTGAAGGAACTAAATTACATGGATATCATAAGAGAAGGAAAAATACTTATAGTTTGGAAGCATTTTTTTGTCCTTATGTTGTAGGCTGGCTAATCCTCCCTTCAGCGATTTGGTTTAGTCAATAATACTACTTCCAGATCATCCTTCAGACCTGCTGCTGTGTGTGGACTTTGGCTTGATGCTTCTCTCACTTTCACTGCTCTAAAGTAGCATAGATATCTGTAAAGTCAATGAAAATTAGAAAGTCTCAAAGTGAGAGTGAAGGGAAAATCATTCCCTTATTCTTAGCAGTTGATTAGTTTAAACACCCTGGAGAAAAGCCAGCAGACATTTCACACTCTAACAAGCCTGTCATTAATACAGATCCTGAGGCTGTTAATACTTCAGTAAAATATTTTCAGCTGTTTATAACACCAGCATCATTTTATTTGAGAAGAAAGAATTTTCTAGTCTCAGTAAATACATTGGTTTATACTGATCTCTGTTTTCATATATTTATAGGAAATGTATAATGGACCTTCCTAGAGGTAAAATAGAAAACTAAGAAATGAGCCTTTTAAAATCACTAATCAAAATGAAAAACAGCTTCAGTGAAGGAGAATGAGAACAGGTATTTATTATACCACATTTTTTGTCTGAATTATGAAGTGACACTGCAGATCTATAATTTTTTTTCAACGTCTTTTCCAGGCACAGCTCAAGTTTGCTGAGGACATAGATCTTCCTTTCCCTCTCACAAAATACAACAGATAATGGACTTAAATGTCCATCTTTGTGATTACAACTGGAGAGGAATTTTTTAGGGTCACTCTGCTGGTGGCTGACCATTTTCAGCAGTTTAGCAGGCAGAATGATGATGGGATGCGGAGGGTGGGCAAAAAGCCATACTGTCCCAAAAAGACCTTTCCCTTCATCTCTTTGTGGTACTGGCTGGCAAATGAGGCCGTGTTCTTTTCAGGGAGCCTCTGGGGTGAATCGAGAATGTGTGCCCTGAGCCAGAGAGAGGCGACTGGCTGCAGACTGTGCAGAGACAGCTGAGACACAAACAGCATAAGTGGCATAAATTAACATACTTTAGTGAGGATTTAATAACCAGGGAGCTTTGCTCTAAGTAAAAGCTTCAAAAGAGATAGAAAGCAATTTTAACCAGTGAGATGGTTAGACAATTAAGGGAATGATAATCTTAAATAATTAAGTGAAACAATTAATCAGAACTTCTTTGACTTTTAGTAGGATCAGATACCTAGGCATTTTGAAAAACATTCCCTTTGGGGTCATTTGCATCTGACTTAAATTTTGTCCATAGATAAATAGCCACAAGTTTTCCTCTTGTGTAGATGATGCAAATAAAGATTCATAGAGATATCAGGAGATGTCAATTCAGGTGTTCACATACAAGCAATTGCAGCACCTTCTAGTATCTAAAGAGCAGTTACAAGAGGGCTGGAGAGACACTTCTTAAAAGGGCATGCAGTGATAGGACAAGGGAAAATGGCTTTAAGCCAAAAGAGAGCAGATGTTAGACATTAGGAAGAAATTCTTTACTGTGAGGGTGCTGAGACACTAGAACAGATTGCCCAGAGAAGCTGTGTATGCCCCACCTGTGGAAGCACTCAAGGTCAAATTGGATGGGGCTTTGAGAAACCTGGTCTAGTGGAAGATGTTCCTGCCCATGGCAGGGGAGGTTGGAACTGAATGATCTTTATGGCCCCTTCCTGTTCTATGACTCTATGATCCTGTGGATGTTCAGTGAGTGCTGCTGTCAACAATAAGGCAGTAGCATGGCTATAATTTTGCCTATTCTATCATTTTCATGCTGACTCATAATATTTACTTTTTAGTCATGCCCTTTTTTTTGGCATTTTTAAACATGGGTCTGCTATGCATGGTTAGGGCCCCGTTCATGTTTGAGCACTGGTTGAGCCCTGGAGGCTCTCCAGGGAAGTGGTCACAACATCAAGCGTGTCTAAGTTCAAGAAGTGTTTGGACAACACTCTCAGACACATGATGTGACTCTTGGGTTGTGCTGTGCAGGGCTAAGAGTTGGACTCAATGAACCTGATGAGTTAGTTCCAACTCAGCATGTTCTATGATTCTATGATTCATAGTTTGGGTGACACACTAATGGTGGGGAGTAAGCAACCAGTTTGCTATGTGCAACTTACACCCTGGTCCAGCTTCACTGGGTGTACATTTTAATTTTAGACTTCTAGAAATTCAGGCTACACAAACTCCTGCAAAGTCTTTGATTCTTTGATACCTTAAGTTCATGTCCAAAGAAAAAGTAAACATTTTTCTCTAAGAGTTTTTTTTTAGTTTGGTGACAAAATGGGCATTTTGGCAAAAACGGTTTACAGGAGTGACATGCAACCTCACAACAGGATACTAGGACTATCTATAGAGTAGAGAACATTTGTTACACCCAGTGAACACAAACTCCATGCAATTTAATGCCGCGTACCGGAGGGAAGGAAGGAAAAATGTCCCAGCCGATGGTAGGGTGAAGGCTAGAACTGATTTATTCATGGGAGCATGGGATGGGTATAGGTTTCAGGGATAAGCTTGGAAAGTGGGAGGAATTAGGGGCAGACGGCGGCAAGGAGGGGAAGGACTTGCAGGGAAGGAGGGGAATACAGATGGGGCGTGGCTAACTTCACATGATGACGCTGGGATTAGCACCACAAGCCAGACAGTAAAAGATTAGGGAATACAGAATCAATAAGAAACCGGTAACTGGGTAACCACCACCAAAAACATACAGATACAGAGGAATAGCTATCTATCTAATACAATAAATCTCTATCTATACTACAAAACATCTTTTAAAACATGAGCTTCTGAGGTAGTTTTCAGTTTCTGGTGTTGTTCACTTGTTGGTCAGCTCCATCCACTCCAGGAAAGGGTCACCTTGGCTATTTTTACAATCTCTCAGGCAAGGTACTCCCACAATTTAAGTGAGATATCTACAACTTAAAGAAAATAGGTGTTTAAAATACCCAAAAGAGGAAGAAAAGAGTAAAGGAAGTGAGATTAAGAGAAGAATAAAGAGAGAAAGAGAGGAGAGAGAAAATAGAGTTACACTTAGAGGTCACACGTTGATGGCTTGGAGGAGAACAAGCCTGTGCAATATGGAGACATTGTGCTGGCCTGTTTATAGACTGTGGCTGTCAACCCAGTGGGCAGCCTGCCTGTGCTGGGCGCCTGGCGCCCTCACACACACACACACACACACACATACGCACACAGATCCATCCCATCAAGCCCTGAGATGTAAATCTGGTCTCTGACAATGACATAACGTCCCATTTTAAAGCCTTTCACTTTTGCTGGTACTGTAGTTATTCACAGCCCAGCTTCAGCAGAATCTTTATTGAAATCCATTAAGTCAAACATGATTTAAGTAACTTTCTTAGTTCTCCATTGCTTTGATTGCTTTTGTCACCGTAATACTATTCAAAATGTGAGCAGTAATGGAAAAAGAAATAATCCCAGAAAGAGATGCTTAGTGGAAAGGGAAATTGAGGAGAAAGGGTACTGTCTACATTACTGGTCCTACTTATTAGTAATCACAGGAAACCCAGAAAATACAAATATGGTATAAATAACTAAGCTGAAATCTGACATGAGATCTGGCTCAGTTCAAATACGGCAGTTCCGAGTCCTGGTTCTGAGTGTACCATGTGAATAACTTCACATATTCAGAGTATGTTAAACAAGATTCGTATCTCTAATAGCAAAAGTGATAACCTACATCACTGGATGGAGAGATACTATTAGGTATTCATATAGGGTGCTTTGAGTCAACCAGATGTTCTTCACAGAATTCTTTGTGTTCCTCACCTTCTCTGCTGGTTTAGGGCTGAAAACAGTTTTCTCTGAACCATTTAATTGTTCTGTCAGTATATGCTTGGGGGTCTGCTAATTCATAAACCAGTAAGTCTGATTTATGGTGAATGACATCACTAGTGCAAGGAAGAATAAAGTGAAGAGGTACTTTTCATCATACTAGCATTAAAATTCATATGGCAGGATTAACACTATTTCTACTCAGTTTTTGTCCTCTCTTGCACCAGAAAGTTTAGCTGGTGTTCACACAGCTCAAAAAGTTGCCTGAAAAATTGTTCGTCATCAAATATCAACATCAATAGTCAAACTTCTCAAAGTTCTTAGCAAATACCCAGACTGACATTCTATACAGACCATAGAATTTCAGCTGGAAACCTCTGTTTCAAGCATCTAGTTTCTGATCAAGTTACAATCCATTGCTTGGAAAAGATTTGCATATTTTAACCACCTCCATGTAGTGCTGGACTAAAAAGTGCCTAGTGCTCAAAAGTGCTTAATAAACAATGTTAGTGAAAAATTTTAACTCTTTTTTAAAGGTATGGGTTGTAGAAGTAAAAGACTGAGGCTGACTCAACTTCTAAACAAACTGCAGCCAGCTGGCAGAACCAGAAAGACAACATTACTAAAGTGTAGGCATTAAATACTAACTGATGATTGTAGCTCCCAAATTACTGTGGGGATCTGGAAATTCTTTGTCTAGAAAGCAGAAACAGTGAGAACTAGCCTAGCATGTGGCACCTTAAAGGTCAATGAAACTGTCAAAAAAGTCACAAGTTTTTCTGAAAAAAACCCCCATTTTTACATATCTCTACTGAATAACATATTTTTGGTGCAAAGGGTTGAGGCATGGAATTCACAAGAAGATCTAGAAGCAGTCAAAGATTTGAGGTGATCTGCCTGCATCTCAGTAATATACCTACATGAAGATCCTTCTCAAAGGCTTCTGTAACAGTAAAAAGATCTTAAAATTTTACCAAAATACCACAGGTAAAAAAATTATTCTACTGCAGTTTCACTGAAGAAGATAGAGGATTAAGCTGCAGACAGTGGAAAGCTGCACCACTCATGGTTTCTAAGGTATGTCTGAAAAAGGAATTGGCCCTCTGCTGAAGCCAGGAGAAGCTTTAGTTAAATCCAATTGGAAGAACTATGTTTTTTAATCCAAAAGTGCAGAAAACACAGGAATGTAAACAAAGCTGATCAGACTGAAGAGGGAATAATCATAAAGTGATATGAACAGAAGCATAATTAAAATTTCTTATGTTGAGGGAATAAAACAGAGAACAGAAGTGATTAAAAGGATGTGGATTGATTATTCCTGAAAACTTAGGGATAATAAGTAATGTTGCTGTAAAAAAGATGAGCTAAATACTTCACTTGCACATTATGGAGTTTTGAATAATGTTGTCAGATGACAGGAGTTTGAAGAATTAATCTTTATGGTTTAAAATAAATACAATAATAGCTAATAATAATAATAATGGTAATAATACTAGTGGTGGTAATAGTAGTAGTATTACTACTACTACTACCACTGCTACTACTACTACTACTAGAATAGTTAATCTGATGTACCGACCAGCAGCTTCTCATTTTTCTATCTAATCAGGAGAAAAACATTTCTTGCAGAGAGACTTCTTATTTAGCAATGAACTTCATTGAGACACATCTTATTTCCGAAAATATCTCTTGCCATACCACTTCACAATTCCTCTGCCTTCAGTTTTGATGACTTTGATTTCTTTCAATGAATCAAAAAAAAAAAATGCGAACCTGGAGAATCTACAGTCCCAGAACTAAGCTATAGATGCAGGTAGCAAAAGAACACGTGTTTCTTACGTCTTTCTCCTACCAGTATCACATGTGATAATACTGACAACTGAAAAATACTTGACTATATTGAATATTTTGGTTTGATGTTTATTCCCAGCTCCTTGTCATATAAAGGCAAAACTAAAACCAACTCCTTATTGTTTCCAAGATGGACATGAAGATTCTGGTCATGTCTTCAAGCTGTCCTTCCAACTTGCTGATGAAACTGTTTTGTTCACTGATAATAACATATGACTGACACACACCAGTGTGATGTTTGAGATGCTATCTCAAATCCGGCTTCAACTCTTTCTTCATTCCTGTTCTCATGTTTCAAGTTCTGATAAGCAGTAAAACAGAAAACCTCATAAACTGAAGTCCTGCTTCCTTTTTAATAGTCTTATCCATATAGATAGTAGTTGAGGTCAGAGAGGGATATGGAAGAAATGATCTATCAATCATTTATAATTAAAATTACTTCTTTCATTTCCACTACTTTCTTGTCATTGCAGGAAAACCAGAACAGAAAAGTTCAGTGTTTTCCTGCCCTTTGGTAGCACTCAGGGACAGGAATAAATTCCAAGGCTTATTAAGAGTCTGAAAGACATCTTCTAGTTTTATTTACATTTTTCTACAAATGAACCAGAAAAAATGCATATGATCATCACTTTATTTTGTGTGTGCTTCTCTTTTTTATAATCATACTTCATGGTTAAACAGGTTCTGGGTCATTTCTGATTACTACCATATATTGTGTTAAGACATCGCGGTTTAACACAATTTAAAATCACAGCACTTTCATCTAGCACCAAATGTTCATTACTTCTGAAAAATCTCATTAATTCTGCTCATGCAAAAACCTATCTCATAAAATATGTATATATTTTCAATGATAACTTTATATGTACAGTCTCCAATGAAGACTTCATATCAGTTCTAACTGTTCCTGAGTGCTGTGCATGTTGCCTCCCAACAAGGATGGTCACCTGAGAAGGAAATTAGTGACTGCAAGACTTTCATGGTAAAATACATCACCAAGCTGAATAGCAGGCGAAAATATAACTAAGCTTCAGCAAAAGGAACTTTAATTATACTCTCCAGAGGTGATTTTAGAGATGAACAATACGTGAAGTTACAAATACAATTCAGAGTTTACACAGAACAGCAGCCTATTTTCAAAAAAACAATAAAGGAACAAAAAGCTTCCCATTACTATAATAAAAACCAAAGCTTGCTTGGGGAACAAAGGCCTTGGGAAACTAGAGCTCCAGACACAGTAATGCAACAGTCCTTCATTGCATCAGCTGAAGACTTGACTCATGAGTTCTCAAGGACTTTTAGATATTGAGGAATCACTTTATTCCACCAGAATGGCTCAATCTTTCCTGTGGGAAGAATGTCACATCTGCTTTACAGCTCACAGTTACCGTTTAAGCCGTGTTGGGAGTTTAAAGAAAATAGAAAGTGTTATAGAAAACACAGGGCCGCTCTTCTGAAGTTAAAACTCAGCCAGTTCACAGCTGAGATACACAGATGGCAGATGCACAAAACTGACTTTTGCCACAATTGTATTCTTGGTGACCAGCATGGCTCAGCAAATTTTTTTGCCAAGTGCTGGGGTTTTCCTGACAACAGGATTTACAGAAGTGTCAGTTCATTGAATCTTAACTGCTGCATTTCTACTGTGCCCTCACAAGTAGATAATATCATAGCACATCACACATTCCTCAGATGTGTGGACATGAGAGTCCTCTGAAACTAGAACGCATTTCTCAAATATTGCCAGATAATCATATGATAGACTCTGGAGATGATCTGGTTATAAGAGAGGAAGGAGTTATACATATCAAGCAGTTATTCAAAAGCATTTTCCTTCCTCTTTGGTAATTCAGGCAGCCTTTTGAACCTTTCCTTTAGAGGGAGAAACAGTGTTGCCAACTCTGCATGTGATAGAGAGTTACTCTTTGTGTTCCTTATATTGGTGACAGGTGTAGGAAGAATTCCTTTTAGCTAGCAATTTACTTCTAATTATAAAATGTCTTTTTTGGATAATTCAATTAGCTCCCAGTTTGCAAAATAATTTTCTTCAGATTCCCAGCACTTTTTGTATTACGTAGAAGAGAATTCATAAAAACTGTTAATTTAATGGGTCTTTGAAGGAATGAATAGTTACAAGCGTGACACGTTCTGCATTCACACAGTCTGTCCCAAATTCTAAGGTAAATCTTCATTGCATGGTTACCCATTTTCTTCAAACAATGTCTCCTAACATCCTGATACAAAAGCCTGATCTTGTTATTGCCCATAATTGTGCCAGTGAACTTTAAACTAAGCTGAAATCAGAGCAGAATAATTCAATGTTCTGTAGTCTCCTAATATCATTTTACTAGTCCAAGCCTTGTACTTGCCAATTTCACCATTTACACAATTCCTTTGCAACTTTAGCACTAGGGTGGCTTTAAACATCCCCTCCCTATATGCAATTTAATCCAATTAACCTCCTCCAGTTCACGCTTTCCAGCTCACCTCACCTAAAGGATATTGGATGCCTACCCATAACAGTGATCCCAAAGAATTTAATCAGACTATTGAAAAGAAATATGAATTTGGGAACCACATCAGAAGGAGGACCAGTATCAGACAGCATTTTGAGGAATGGGATCTGCTGAGTGGCTGGCTAGTGTAGGGCACATACAAAAAGTTTATAGGTGAACTTAACTGCAGCATCAGCCAGACAGTCATTCTGGTTTGTACAGCAAAAGAGATTAATTTTCTTGTTATCTGTTCTCTTAATCATTCTAGTTCATTGAGCAAACTCCACATTTAAGGATCTCCTAGAGATTAATAAGAGTATGTTCAGTGAAATACTAGCTCTGGCCTGGGGGTACCAAAAGTACATTAGCATCAAGTTCCACTAGGGCTCATTTTTTTTCTTAACAGTACAATTTAGTCTGGGCACAGCAGAACTCTGCTTTGACTCCTGCTTTTAGCTCCATAAGTAACTAGGCTGTCTTTCAGCATTACTGGACTGAGGAGTGTAAACAGACCCTAAGTCCTTCTACAGTTCTCCTGCCTTATTAGTAAGATGTACAAACTGAGAGTCCCACATTTTCCTTCCCTCACAACTTCTCCTCCATCCAGTAGGAAAAGTACTTTATGGGCTTCTCTTAATGTGTCTTCACCTTTTCCATTTCCCTTCATCTACTGAACTCAGTGTGGCCCAGGCTGTGCTCAATTTTTGCACAAAGCTTGAGAAATATTCTCATGCACAGAATAAGGAAGCCATAACGAGGCAGTATGGGATGAATGCCGTAGGTGGAGATGCTTCAAGAGGGTAGACATCAAACAAAGAATAATTTAACTGCTTCAAATTATCTACAACAATAGCTGATTTCTATGCACTGAACATACTAGGTCCCTTAGGAAACTGGTCTCATTAGACTAAAATTTAGCCTTTGTCAATAGCCCCTCAGTAGGGTAATGCCTCTCTTTTTGCCTTGACTACTTTTATTTCTCATGAATACCTTTCTTTACAGAATCCTATTCTAATTCTTGCACAGTCAACCCTGAAACAAGGCTAGTGTTGACAGACCTCGAATCTCTTTGGCACATCATTCAGAACCCTTGGACATGGTTTTGCAACCAGCTGGGGTGAAAGCCAGCTCTCAGTAAATAAAAGATTAGCTCTTGGCGATTGTCCCCATAATTTGAAATCTCTTGCTAAATTACAGTCTGCTGTGCTTTTGTTTGTTTTACTAAGTCTTCAACCTAGTTCTCACACAGACTATGAGGCTGAGAGAATTTCTTTTGATCACTTGTGCAAAAATTAAACTTGAAAGTGGAAAAAAAAAAGTGGGGGCTTTTTTTTTATTTTTGTCTGGAGAAAACATCTGATAAATATTTTAACTTGTGTCTTCACATGTTAGTAAAAACAGCAGTAGGAAGTTTCTGCCCAGATGGCTGGGAGCAAGTCTGTTCTGATAACTTCATCCAAGGTACCAGCTTTGTAAACTTTGAGTCTTATTTAGGTAATTGGCAGAAAGGACTAGTTACAAAATTCCCCACTAAATACTTCTTCACTGGAAAGTCCAGAATAACTGGGTTTAAATTCCATTTACTTTATTTCAGAGGTTGTCATTTTATCTATTGGCCATTTACAGTTCCATTCATTTCAGATGAAGGCAAACACAGAAAATGTACTAGCACTGCAGATGCCAAGGTGGTGGACAGACAATCTCTAGCAATTGTTACAAGGGCTGAGCTGATATTCAGTCAAATCACATTACCAGACAGTATGTGCATCTCAGTCTCCATGCTACCCTGACTGCAGCTGAAATGTGTGACCTTACACCACCTTTACCAGGAGCTAAGATAACGCTTTTCATCTTGCAGCAGGCTCAATATAAAGATGTGTGCAGGTCTGTGACTGCAGAGTTAACGTGCTGCAGCCACTCAGTCACTCCATGGTCACTTGTCTGTATCAAATGTATCTACACAGTAAATTTTTTTGGGAAGTGGTTTCTCATTGACTTTCTGCATGAACCCCTTTGTAGAGATTTTCTGTACATTTAATATAATTTTAAATTAGGTTAGGCTAAATTAATATGAAATAGATTATATTAATTATACCAGATCAATCTAATTTTTTTAAAAAGATACTTCTAACTTAAAAACATTGAAACACGGATTTAGAAGTTGTCCTTCTTCAAAAGCTGCTGAGAAACTCACTGTCATCACTGTTCACATTTTATCACTGTTCTGTAAAATAAAAGCACATATTGTCATATGTTAATGAGAAAACTCATACTTTTGAAAAAAAACCCAAACTCATTTTTCTCATGTTAACTCATTTTTAACTCTTGTTAATGAGAAAACCCTATTCTCCTTATATACTAACCTTCTTAGAAAAAATTTTCTATATAGAAAGAATTGAACAGTGAATTCACACTTGTTAGGCCAATAGGGCTCGTAACATAATAAGGATTTTGCTTGGGAATCTAGTTTTAAAATTAAAGGTATGGGACTGATGTTCCTATGGAACTCTTTTTGCAGAGGAAATATGAAACTACTGTTAACTCACACATACAGTGTATATATGAATGTATGTCCTTTTTTAAAACTACATAAGAATTTTTGAAGCACAGTCACCACGAAATTGGGTACAAGAATCATTCTGCACACGGCCTGCCTTGCAGATGTGAATTACAGGCTGGTGGCTTCTTCTGTGATGGAGTACTTACAGCTGTTCCTTGTGTACTAATGGTTGACACTACATTCCCTGCAGAAACTATGATAAATGACAAAAACAAACAAACAAAAAAAGGCGTGACAGTAGGAGGACCAATTTGACATTTAAGTAAAAAGAAGATTTGAGTTGTGCATGAAAATATGCATTCTGGCATATTTTCCAAAAGGAAGTATTAGGCATGGGAAAGTGATTTAATGGTTTCTCAAGACCAAAGTTTGCTCAAATAAACAAGGAAGGAGTGCAAAACACATGCAGAGATTCAGACCTGTTTGTTCCTTATGCCATTCCTCATAATCTGTCATATGACTTCAATGAAATGTAGTAGAATTCCTTTTTCCTGGGAGCTGTTCATGAGTTGTAACAACACAGTCCTTGGGACTTTGGCATTATAATTTGCTGCTGTGGCAGTAACAGGGATATTATAAAATAAGCTCCCCCAAGGTCTCCATGCCTCTAGAAAACAGCAGTGAAAGAAAAGGGACAAGAAATTATACATGAAACTTAGGAGAAGATATGATTTTTCTTTCAAACCCTCAGCAAAATAGAGTTTGATGCTGTTCCAGCTAAAATCTGTGGGAGTTTTGTCACTGATTTCAACAGGAGCAGGATCAAGCACAGTTTTTCATGGAGATTAGTACACAAAAAAGAGATATGAGCAGCAAAAACTCTCTACAGTCCCTCATGAAAAATCCTTTTCTGGCTTCAGAATGCATTTGCTGTTGTTACCCTTTCCTGCATGAAAAAGAGAAGTGCTAAACATCAGAAAGATGGCATTGTTTGACAGTCTCCAAAGGATATCATTCTGCTTTCAGTAAGACAGATTTGACCATTCTCCTCACATGAGGAAGTCAGATGGTCCCAGAAAGGCTTTGTTTACAATTACGCTCTTGCCTAACACAAAGGTAAAAGAGCTGAATGCCAAGTTAGATCAACTTTTTCGGAGCACTGGAGACTAGATCCTTAGGTTCTCAGTCATATAGGCAAGTTTGGGGAAGGACTTTTTTCATGTTTTAGACTGAAAGATTAGGCTGTAAAAGAAGAAAACTAATCCCAAGGGTCAGCAATTATTTCCCAGTTTTTTTCAGTTAATAATTAAAAAGAAAATTGAACCATTCTTACTGAATGGCACAGCCAAGTTCAGGGCAGTCAGGGTCAGGGGATGTTAGAGCACTTAGGATATTTTTCCTTTACAGGAAGAAATTATTAACCTGGAAAGAGAGGAGCTTTTTTATAAAATCCTTCAGCTGTTACTCTGAAAAAAAATGACCTGTATTGTTACACTTATGCTGCAGAAAGGGAAAGGAAGGCACAGGGACATAGACAACGTTTTCAAGATTAAACCATAAGGGACTGACTGTTACAGTACCATGAATACCAGAGCATGTCTCTGAACTTTTAGCTCATCATGTGTGTGCAGGACTTGGATGCAGCATACCCTGCTCATTAACCATATTTTTAGCATATCACAGCATTGAAAGATCCCAGAACTAGAGGAAACAGGAACTAGAGGATTTCAGGAAGAGAGTAAGGCTGGGTATGCATGTGCATGCTTCCAAAGGAGTCACCACTGTCGTACAGACAAATCTGACATATTCTTCCTCACAAACAAAGCCATCAGAGCCCTCAATTTCAACATGCAGCCCTCAAAGTGAGGGTCTTGCACTGATGTCAGTGGAAGGGTTGGATGTGCAATGAACACTCAGCACCACCACAAAGAAAATCATGGTTCAGTTATGAGAGCAGATTTTTGTCATCAGTATTTTAACCAAGTTACAAGCCAAAATACATCTCTTATGACTTCGGTGGTTTCCCAGGTCTGTGACAGATATTCTATACAGATTTACAGGGCACTTTGCCATTGTTCTGTCCATTTCTCACATTTTATATTTATATATATCATCTTGATTTCAGTTAAGTTTCTGCTGTCTGTATATGATCCTATGCATTCTCAGAAACAAAAGGATAAAGTGCAATTTCAAACAAAAGAAGATAAATGTTTGCAAGGATAATGACAACAGCTTTAAAGAGAGAGAAGGAATAACTATAACTATTAAAGACTGGAAATGAGTAAACCATTCTTTATATTTCTCTTTCTTGTACAATAATGGAATGAATCTAAGATCAGAAATCTCTGTATAAAATGTGAGAAAAAGTACATAATGCAGAGGAATTCTTGTTACCGTTAGGCATAAAATGGCTATTTTTTCACCCTTCCAGAAAGACGGTATATAAGTTTTAAAACTCTTGCGGACCTAAATAATGCACCCTATTTTTTCTCCTCTCACAAAAATTATACAGCCCTTTTGAGCCATTTGTAAAGTGAAGAAGAATCGCTAAGTATCAGTTAGGACCATGACTTAGTTTTCCAGATAGAACAGTGATGTTTATTGTTTCTCCGCCCTCAAAGGTCTCACCTGTAGGGCCTCCCAGTGCTCCACAGTTCCTTCATACTGGGAAGCCTGCTATAGGAAAGGACTGCATGAGCTGATAAGCTAACCTCTGCTGTGGTACCAGTAACAGCAAGAAAACAGCCAGCTGTGAATGAAATGCAAAAGCCACCCAAAGCACTACCTGCCAACAGCCTACAAGCTTTGGGAACACGGTGAATTGATGAGAAACATCTTGCTAAGACAAGCTAAGATGAAGAAAAGACTAAGGTGAGTTTGCAAGAAAGAAACAAGGATTGCAGAGTTTGGCCAATACGTAGCCCTATAGCTACCTTGGTAAATAATGGATACTTTGGAGAGAATAACACAGTGTATCTCACAAATATTTTCCAGCAATGCTACTAATTATTAACTGGAAATCACTGATAATGACAGTGATGATGATAATTATGAGGATGATTACTATTCATTATTTTTAATAACTGCAAACTGAAATTCTCAGTGTTATTACATCCATATATGAAACAGCAGATACTGAATATATTACATTTAGAATTCTCTTCCGCACCAAAATCCATTAAAAAATCTTACGAGACTAGGGTATAACAGTAATCTCTTTTTGTGTGGCTTTATTTCCATAGTATTGACATTTTAGTAGGAATGTAAGTTCTGTGGTCAACTGAGATTTTAAGAATGTGAAGGTGCAGGCTAGATTTCCAATGTTTTTCTTTGTAAGCTTTCCTCACCATAATCACCTAGAGAAAAAACAAATGTATTTTTTTCATTTCCAATTTTAATGAGTTAATCCCCTGAATGTCTTCCCTACCAGAAACTTATCATTTCTGCTATCTTTCCAAGATGATAATTGGGAATGAGGGGTAAGCCTTTCCTTTGGGTTTGGATTCAGCAAAAAATAGAAGAAAACTCAAAACAAAACAAACCTGGAAAAAACCAGAGAAAAGCAAAGCAAAGTAAACAGCAGAATGACTCATCTTACTGAGGATAAATGTTCTCCTACTTTAAATACTGTGTGGGTGGATCAGATCTACTATGGTGCATTGGAGAAAAAAAAAACAAACAAAGCAACATGCATTTTTGGTCCTTGATTCACAACTTTACAAGAAAAGATACAACATTATTCATAAAGAAAGAAAACAAAGGAAAGAACATGCATTGCAAATTTTGAAAAAACATGATTAGTAAAGTGGTCCATGACTGGTGTTGCTGGATTTCGCAGAGCAGCAACAAATTTCCTACTGACCCCTCCTTACACCTAGCACTGACAATACAGAGAATACAATCCAGACACACACAGACTATTCACAAACAATCTTTTAGTGTCTTACACAGAAAAATAAAAGACTGAATATAAAATGTAAAACATTAGTTAAACTCAAGTTTAACTATGTTACTCTGGATGAGCTCTAAGTAATTTTTCACTTAGCATCTCTCAGCTATCAATCTGTCAAGGAGACTTCTCAACTTTTTCCCTAGGAATTTAGCTCTTCTGAAAGCGCTTCATCTTGCAGTCTGCCTTCAGGGAAGATCATGGTAGTCTATGAATCTATTTAACTTTCATACACAAGCTTCTCCAGAGGGTCCACTGAGTAAAATTTCTCCATCATGCACAGTGTCATGCAGGAGTCCCATGAGCATAAATTAGTTAGGTTAGCTAGGAGCTCCGGTTTTTTGGTTTTTTTCTTTTTTCTTTTTTTTTTCTGTCCCACTCAGATTTTTTCACTTGGTGATGCCTCTGGGTATGGTGGGATAGAGTGATTGCCTATCCAAAACACAAGTGAAATCTCATAAACATGATCCTGGGGCTGACTTATTTCCACAGTACACTAGCCAACCTGCAGGACAAAATCAGGACATAAAAAATAGACTGAAGTTCTTTGCTTCTTTTCATGGTTAATCCGATTATTAGCAAAACAGAATAATTAACAATGAAAAAATATGCTATTTTTTTCAGATTCCTGAAGCAACCCAAGTTCTTCCCAACATCTAGAATCTATGTGTGTTTCTGTGTCAATGTAAATGACAGCACCCCATCAAATATGTGTTTTATCTGTTCACACGAACTTTCCACTCCAGACCCATTACTCAGAGTGTCATTTTTTCTTAACATTCCAGGTATACCTTTCACTCAGGAACTGCTTGACATGAAGTCAAGTCTCTCTCATTTTCAGCAGATAGGACGTTAACATTTTTCAGAAGTCAAAAAGCACATTCATCTAAGTATGACTGACAGGACATGAAGGTTAGAAATAAAAAACAAAAAAAGACACTGCCTGCCAAACACAGACATATACACAAGTGATCAAGTAAAATTAAATCTCTCTTCAGATCAAAAAGGTGCAAATCTACAGATGACTGCTATTTTAACCACAAATTCTCATCTCCATCCTAGTCTTCATTCTCAGATTTTCAAGGCTTGACTGCAAAAACCTCTGAGTAACCCAGTTCAAACTATGTATTGATCCTATTTTGTGCATGAGGTTGGAATAAAAGTCTCCGGGGACACTGTGTGACATGAATTATCCTGTGAACCGGTGCCTAAAAAATCCCCCAACAACCATTCAATCCCTAGTGGATTTTTAAATCTTTGTTTATAATAACAAGCAGTAACCAAATAAAAAAAGTTTGAAGCTTCCTCTTTGCCCTCTCTATGCAGATATGGTGCTCTAAGCTTCCCACCTCTTGGCCCTAGCACTCAACAACATTCCTCTAGATAAACACTCTCATGCCTTGGACAGTCCAGTCCAACACTCATTCTCAACTTGTTCTCACCTTCAAGGCATTGACTTTCTTTTGGCCAAAATCATACATTATCAAAGGCTTAAATTATTGTTAAAATAATTGTGATTTGTGAAACTCATAATAAGGAAATCAATTGTCAGTCAAAATTCCTAATTGTTATTACAGCTACAAATTTTAATACAAATCAAAAGTGTATAATATTTTCCCCAAACAAAGTTTCATTCTTCACAACAGCTTTTTCTGTAGAAAATTCAGTCTGGGCTTTACAGCATGGTCTGGTGTTTGAAATGCTTAGACTAAGCTGTACACATGGAACGTGGTTTTCAAAGGGCCAAGTCTTTTTGATGTGCCCAGCAACCAAGAGATAACAGAGAGGACTGGATGCTTTAATAATGAAGTTCTAAAATTTGCATAGGTGTCCAAATCATTAGGGACCCTACTGAAATTGAAGTCACTGACACACAGTTTCTTTTTTTGAAGTGTAACTTCTGTCCTTTCTTAAACAAAGATTTTCAGATATACTGCAGCATAGGTTCATGCCAAGATATTAAGTCAAGTAACTATCAAGGAAAGACTTGGCATTAGAGGGTGAGGGATTTGATGCCAGTCTTCCCAGTGTCAATTAGAACTTGCATAGTCTGCCCCCCCAGTTTGGTTGCATCCAATGATAGAAAATCCTACTTTGCTCAGGAGGATGGATAAAGGTCCATGCATTAAAGCCAGAGATTTTTTGACATATCAGAATTTCTCCTCACTTTTGATCTTTCAAAGAAAGAGGTCTGCTGAAGAAGCCAGGAGTCATATATAAATGAACCCATAAAAATAAGGTGAAGAGCTGCTTAAGGCAGCTCCAGTCCCTGAAAAGGAAATGGTAACTCCAAAGATCTTCCTTTTCAGCCTTATTATTTACACTGTTACAAACTGCTGGTCATGAATGAGTTGATGCATCTCTTTATCAGAGACTTTCTTACTCCACAAAAACCTCTGTAAATCTAGCTAACAACAGCTGTTAAATATTTTATGGGGTTTTAATAAAAAAAAATATTCTGCATCTACCTTAACATTGTTTTTTTAAGGGCTCATGATCAATCAGAGAGCTGTGAGCTCAGAGACTGCCATCAATGGTAGAACAGCAAATGTGTATGTTGAGTTTCATGGTAAACTTCTAGATAGATTCAACAATGCATTTAGTTGTTTAAATATTCATGCCCTTTCCACCACAAGCAAGCTTTAATATATTTCATTTGAAGGGACGGTCAAATTTAAAAACTCTAACTCCAACCTCAAGCAACATGCCATTACTATGTCCTCCTAAGGTAATTTTAGGAGCTCCATGATGTCATTCTGCAAGATGTATTAGTCAGATGTAAGTTAATTATTAGTTGGAAGAAAATTTATTATATGGTGTAAAGCTTCACATGAAGTGCTGCTCAGAGAAGTAAAAAATAAAAAAAAAAAGAAAGAGGAGATAGAATAAGTAAATATTAAGCCTTGGGCACTGCATTTACATTCATAAGATCCTCTATGATTTACTGCTCCAGCTTGTTTTCCTAAAAATGCCTTGGGTTTGTTTCACCTAAAATACCCTATAATGTTTGTAACATTAATTTGTTTAAGGTTCCCTTACTCTCTGACTATTCAAGTACAAAAGTGAATGCCCCGTAGCAAAACTCAAGTCATAGTCATGGCTTAGATATGTCCCAAAGCAGCTAGAAAATCCAAATGTGTACAATCCCTTACCTATCCCTATTAATCAAAATCTGCCCCAAGTCATCACCATAACCAAAGTTGTTTGGTTTTATCACACAGTACCTGTATTTGCAGTCAGGATTACAACACGCCCTTGCAAGAAGGAGGAAGCTGGCTCTGGACACTTTCAGCCCTGGACACTCAATTCTAGAGTAGCCACACAGTCCACTGGATGGTGGCTTAGGGTCAGAAAGTTCTGGATGATGTTGGTTATTTATTCCTGTTTTATTGCCACCCCTGATGTCAGTAATGGTGTGTTAACGTGGCTGTTTATAAATCAGAAGTAAAGGCGACAGAGAGATCAATAGGTGACCTGAGACTAAAACTCCTGCCTGCTAACACAGCAGTCCTTCACTTTTTTCACCACTTTGGTATTCCCTAGCAATTAGTAACTGTTGGTGAATGTTGACTGCAGTGGAACACACTAGTATGATATGGTGGAATAATTCTACTATTCCTGTGGTATATATAGCTTCAAAAATCCTGTCTTCATGCCTCAGACCAAACTCGACCTATAAGAGGCAGCAATTTTTAATGCAATTTTTTGTTGTCCATATGTTCTCTCTTCAGATCAAGTGGAACTGGAATAGATTAAACTTTGATGTGTAGGAAAGATGGATAAATAAAATGAAAGAGAGGCTTTGTCAGAAAAACAATTACCTGTGTATTTTAAGTTGACATGAAAGCACTGACTTAGAGAATTAATACAAATTCTATAAACAAATTTCAAAGAAAGAAGATTTCTCACAATTTTAAAGGGAGTAGTTCTAACTGAAGAAAGTAGAAATGCCAAATGGCAATTAAATATGAAATTTAGCTTTATGATGTCAAAAAGTAATCAGCAAAATAGACATTCTTTTCCAAAACATTCCCATTACCCTCACTGAGACGTGGTTTTGGTACAACTTGCTTTTGACCAGTTCAGATATACAAAAAAACCCTGGATTTAGAATTTGAAAAAATATTTGTGTAAACAGAAAAAAATCTTTTATTCAAGTGAATGCAGTGGGACAAGCCAGTTTCAGAAACAAACACATGAACACAGAGGAATTAAATGGAAAGTGCTTACTCAGGAAAAGGACGTAGGTGACAGAGAGTGTTAGAAGTTGGAGAATACGCTTCTGAGACAGCTACTTGAAAAAGATCATAAAGTGGGAAAGCACTACTGATATTCCCAAAAGGTTATTTCTTTCTGTGTATAATTTTTGTAAACTGTAATGTTGCTGGAGCAAAATCATAAGGAGAACGATTTTGAAAGTGATGTCGTGGGAACTAGATACGTAAATCCTGTTTGCTAACAGGATTTGTGAACAGAAGTCCCCATGCACTGCGTTACAAATGGAGCACTGAGAGGATTAAAACAGGCTGAATTTTTCTTCGTCAAGCCTTTTTAATTTTATTCCGCTTCTTCATGCTCAGTGTGCAAGATGACACACTCTTCACAGCTAGAGGGAGCTGGAGTGTAGCGAGGTTCTTGTGAGCTGCGGTTTGTAGGTTGCAGGTTAATTTCTAGCCCTAATGTCAGTCCTGGTACAGATGTTACACAGTTTGTTAAATTCTGAACAGCTTTAGCAAGTTAGAGAGTTGTTCTGGAACCCCCCTGGTTCAATAAAGAAAAACAGAAAGATCCACAATAATCAATTACCATTTTAAAAAGGACAATCTAGAGCAAGGTAAAACCAGCATGAGAAAAGCAGTTGACCTGGATCTCCACCTCAGAGCCCCTATGGGAGTGGAGCTGTCCTCCCTACCCGGGAGCACAGTGACAAGAGAAGGAAGGAAGGGGTGTGAAAAGGGTTCCTTCCAAAAAAGCTCTCCAGCACCAAATGTGTGCCCATGTCTCCAGAAGTACCTGATTGCAGAAAACTGCCTGTTCACTGCACTGTAAAGAAAATACAAACCATCGGGGAATCATTTAGCATTTCCTTAGTGTTCTGTGTGGGTTTTAAAGAAAATATAGGACATCCATTATTAGGTCTGAGTGCCTTACAACATTTCAGAAATTAGGTTTATAAGTCAAGAGTTGAAGGAGAAGGTAGAATTTACCCATCTGCCAAAGGCCAGTGCAAAGTCAATGTACCATTTACTTTCTCAAAATGAGTTTAAGGGACCCCTACGGTTTCATGCTGGCCTTTCCCAAAAAGTATGAACTTCAAGATCATTCAAATGGAAAATAATCACCTTAAATGTGAATACTCCAATAGAGGAAGGAGAAGATTCTCAGCGTGGGGAAATATATAACCACTCCTCCCCAGCTCATATTACTAAGATAAATGTCTACAGAGAATAGGAAAGAGGCAACATATTTTTGCAGCACCACAGCCAGGAAACTGAACATGTTAGCTTGAAGGAGATGCGATACTCCAAGCAGAAAGAGCCCTGCATATTTTAAAAAATAAACCTAAACATGTTAAACTCCTTTGAAATGTAATTTAATATTTCTTCAGTAATTCCTGGGAAAATAAAAGATTTATTTTAAATTCTCTTTCTAAATACCATCTAGTTGTTTCCATGATAGCTGCTTAAAGAGGAAACAGACATAAATCATGACAGAATGCTTCTGAGAAGTTTTTATTCTTGAATGCTGCCCATGCTTAGGGCAACTTGCCCTTGTTCTTGTCCTCGTGTACTTATTTCCATGAAAGAAAAATGTCACTGCTCCAAACTAGTAACATCTTACATCAATTTAGGAAAATAGTGAAGGATTGTTCCACAAGGTGTCAGTTTGACAAAGGATCACAGAATGCAAAAACCAATCAAGGCTACAAAATTCAGCAGTAGCAGATAAGTCTCTTTTAATTACATGGGGTTAAATGCTAGTGGCTGATGTCTTCATTATTGTCTTTTCATGTATATATACATATATAGATATGCATACATATTTTAGGAAGCTTTTTATGTTAGACCCACAGCTTGAAAGGGGTTGTTCAGTGTGTTTGCCAGATTCTTCATCTGCACAGTGTCATCTATTTAATTAGTTATATTTTGAGGGATGGCTGTTGGTTCTAGTCTGTTTTTGTGCTGGCCTTTCAAATAATGTACTTTCAAATAGTTATCTTTGGCACATCTCTGAAGTTTTTATAAAAGTACCCCAAGCCTATAAATAATAGATCTTTCACTTGATTCCAAACAGTAACACACTGTCGCAAACAGTAACACATAATCCAGCAGGGTCTTCCTTGTCTTTCTTTAGAACTTAGAAGAAAGCCATCGAAGTGTAGATGGACAAGTGAACAGGACTCTGGTGTGAGACTACACAAGGATGCACTTCTAGGCTCTGACACAGACTCATAGTCCCTTACTGTGCCATGGAGCTATGACAGCATTTAACTGCGTAAAACAGTGGAAAAGAGGAAGCAGACAGTTCAAAAGAAACCAAAATGTCTCAGACCAAAGGTGCAGCTGCCTGAATATTTGCTAGAAATTGAAAATGTGAACTGTGAGAGCTGAAAATCCTTCAAGTAATTTCTAAATGGTGTTCAGACATTCAAAAATGGACTGGAGAAAAAGTACTAGTCAAGTCAGCAGTTTCCAAGATTCACGCTTTACTTTGAAAACCATTGTGGATCTGTTACAAGAGTAAACACCTGCAAGACAAATATATACTTAAATATATAAAAGTATACATATCAGATGACCTCCTTTTATCACAAGTTTGTAATGTGTCTGCATTCTTCTCTTTCCCCCTCTCATCTATCTCCACTAATGTTGTTTTGAGGATTTCTTTTAGCAGGAGTTTAAGCATCAGTTTAGGCATCAGAACAGAAACTCATTTTTCAAAGTTTCTTCTTTCATTTTTGCAAGCATACATTTGTACCCGGTATACATCTATCACTTCAGCATTGGTGTCATAACTAATGTACGGCTGTATCCTCTACACATGCACAAGAACATAGGCCTGTAGGTACACAGAGGCAAAAGGTCTGATTTAAAACCACCCATACCTTTAAAATTAAAGAAGCGGCAAATGCCAAGAAGTGTTTGCCATGGCTGGTTGACAACACTAGGGCCTTGTGTTCCATAATTTGCTGCCAATATCCTAGGGAGACAAAGCTCCTCTTTCCATTCCCTGACTCAGCAAGCTACATACTACTTTCAGAAATAGGAAAGGCAAGAGTCCATAGGTCTAATGGAATAAGTATATTAATAGAAGAAAAGTCACCTTGAAAAAGTCAGTGAAAGAACTCACACTGTCACAGCAGAACAAGCTGCTGAAAATCTTTTCTTAAATAAGTCATGCTCAAAGCATGGTCTCGTGGATAATGCTTCAGTACTTGTAATGAAAGTCAGTACAAGACAGCGTAAGGACAGCAACCATTCTGTCAGTGTGAGACACTGGCAGTGTTACTGCACACAGAACTTAGAAGAACCAAGAGGTCTGTTTATAAGACTATTTTCTGAAAGATTTTCCATGGTGGACCATAGATACAACTCTTACTTTTATGACTGAAGAGAATTATCCCTCCTTTAACATTTTAAAAAACAGTGCTAAAGTGAAATATGATTTGGAGCTCAAATACTCCTATAAGAGAAGAAAACTCAGCCAGGAGATCCACTCACAAAACAATCCTTAGCTTTTGCAATGAGGGGAAGGGTTCAGCAGGTAAGCTGTGGTGGTACCCTCTTCCACCAACAAGCTACCAAGCATAGGAAGCAGGTGATTCCTCATGACTTGGTACATTGACACCATCAGAGAAGCACTCCTCAAATCCCCCTTTGGAGTCTTTTTCTTCTCCAAGGTTTTGAATCTGTTTATTTTGTCCCAAGTTGCACCATCATCCACCATTTCCTTTAGGAAAGTACTGTTTTGGATCTCACCTTCAGGCATCTAACTGTGGCATCAGTACAAACATTCAATAGTAAATTCCTGTCAGATTTGAGATTAGGAAATAAAAAAGCTTACTATTCTATATCCCTTTAATAACAATAGTGTTTACCTCAGTAATTCACTCACAAAGCAACAGAAGGTGTAGGCCTCAGGTAGTCCTCATTAAGCTCTGTGTAAATATTCCAGCAATACATGAAATCATGTAAATATAGTCTTCCTCTTTCATTTCATTTAAGCATGTGGAGATACATTTGCAGATGTAAATGTGTCATTTACATTTTCAAATATCCTTGGGCAGCGAATGAAAACAAAGAATCTGAACACAGCCTCAAAACCACCTGGATTTCAGTCACTAAGTGAATGGGGCATATGAAATATTACTTTATTGTGAAACAAAATCCTTGGTCACACAGCAAGACTAATGACTTCTTCCAGGTGCAGCATATCTGCACATCTCACACTGTTGCCTGTGACATTGCAGCCCAGTGCCGTGTGCTTAAGCTGGATAGTGAACCTGACGTGTTGTGCCTGCTCCGATTCGTTCCCCTCTCACTTTGGGATTGAAATCATTCCAGGTAGTCAGACCGTCTGTTAAGTCTAACACATCTCTCAGCAGAGCTTAGACTTTCGTCAGAGGTGCTATCAGCAGCCTTCTAGGGCTGCTGCTGCATTTCAACAAGTACAGCTTTGGTTGCAACCCTGAAGGTGCACAAAGTAAAATCCTGAGGTCCAAAGGAGGGTCTCTTCCCCAAAAAGGGTGAAGGGTGAAATTTGACCTTGATACCTCTCCTCCTGCTGGAACATTATCAGGTTGCTGTTTGGACAAAGCAGAACCACTCTCTTCACTCATATTTTGTTCTCACCCAGCTGACAGTGACACTAATTCCAAGAGAATTGTCAGATGTGCTATTAATATTCTGTATATTTATATACTGGTTTGTATCCAAGAGCAGCTTTTGACTCTCTTTGACAGGCACTTCCTGGCATGCATTGCTACACTACAAGAGATACAATCTGCACATATTAATTCATACACATTTCCTTAGCAATAAAAGATAATAGAAATTGAGCTAAATAAAAACACTGACCTCACAGTAACATAATAGAGATCATTATTAATTACAGTATGCAAATTAATCTAAGCCCTAAACTATGCAGAAATTTGGCCTTTAATATTAGAATAAATTATATTTTTATACAAAGGTACTACATGAAATAAGGTCATTTTCTTCCAATGAAGAAAAAAGAAATATTTCCTGTGCAAAAACCCCCACACAAATTATTTGTTGAATACAAGCTAACTACTTTCTTTTCATTTATTACACAAACTGAGGAGGTTTTCTTGCAGGAATACCAGTTACTGTTTAATTTGGTGACATCAAATTCGACAATATCTGGTAGCCAGCATGAAGAAAGTAAGAATTTGGTTTTAAAAACATCATAGGCTTTAACTGAAAAACTAACTCCATGTTATGACAATTATGTACACAAGGGATTATCATTTGAGATGCAGCATCTCTTGTCTTCCTGTTTATAGGAAAACTGAGACTGGCGAAGGGCAAGAGAATCACACAGAGTCAGAGGGGATTTTTTGACAGATGTGAAATTTGAATGTCGGAGCTACTGTTCAGTGCTCTACTCTCCTTTTGTTTCTTTCCACACAATAAATAAACAACTTTTGAAGATTTAGCCATGTCCCAAACAACCCACAAATTCCAAGCAAATTCTGAAATGTCATTCTTTTTTAAATTTTGAATGGGTACATATTGTAAAGTTTGAGACTTAAAATACTGAAGAAAGTTTTTCTCAGAGACATTCTTGCAGAGAGAAACAGTTTTCTTTTAATGTGAAAGTTCCTTCCTCTAGGAGACACCATTCAAATTCCTTTTATGAGCTATACAATATTGTCCTTATGTGAGTGAGCAAGACAATAAAATATCCTGTTTACTTTATTATCTCTAGGTTCCCCTTAGAGTTTTCTACCTTTACAGTTCAACAGTTACAGATTTAATTTGCCTGAAACAAGACATTACCAGTGGAAAGACCTGGAGTAAGAATTACGATGGAGGGCAAAAGCCTCTCCCTGCACTTGCTAACACTGTGTTCCTGTCCTTGCTTCAGGGGTCAGTCTTAAATGTTAGAAACAGAATTGCTGAATTAAGAGGATGCTTTGCTTTTGTTTATAACTTGCCTTTGGTAGTTCCACTAAGGACAAGTCACTTGCTCAAAATCATAGCCCAGACCATATGTGCGGAGACCTTCCACTACATGTTTTTCTTGTAGTGAGCACTCTATATGGAGATTATATATTCAAACAATTGCTTAAAATGGCAGATTTATTTTTATACCCAAGCTAGGGGTGCCAGTAACTAATTATGTCTGATTTTGATGGAGAGGTACTCGATAAAATGTATTAAGAGATAACTTCTGAGAATGCCAAGTACTGAACTATTCAAAGCCTGTGCTGATGTTGCAACACAAAACGATGTGATAGCAGAATGCGTTCAAGCCAGAATGCATTCCCGCTGTAGAGGGAGTGCTGTGAGCAAACTGCAGGAAACTGAAATCACACCATATTCATAAGATGTGCTAGCTGTTAAAGGCATTATACCCAACATCTCCCATCTGGGCATCTCAAGCCTGGGCATAAAAGGTTCAAAGCACTTTACATAACACATTGCACATGTTTACTTAGGATTGCGATAGGGCTTTTTCTTCAATAACAATAACTCCAGCAATAGCTTGGAAAAAAAAAAAAAGGTTTTCTTCTACAGCTCTCTTTAATACTGTTTGGCAAAAATAGCTGTGTTCTTTTTAATTTTCTTTACCAGTCAGTTCACCTTTGCCATTCCCTTTGCTCCTGTCTTCTCACTCATGCCCTCCTTGCTCTGTCTCCTTGAACAATTCCTTCAGCAATGTTGTTCCTTTTTGTCTTCTTGTGTTTAAAGGCATGATGTTGTAGAGGTTTATTACTTATCCTTTTCCTCTCACCATTCCCTTTAGGATGGCTTCTGCTAGACCACTGATCCTGTTTTCCCTCCTCCTCTGTAAGTAGGGCAGTAGTAAACTAGAAGTTTTGCCAGCTGTCATCTATGGGCTTCTAGATACTTCACAATCCAGAGCTTAGCAGTAGCTGAAAACACTGATTAGAGAGTTATCTGATCCCATGAGTCACCAAAACACTAGAGACAGAGCCTTGGATATATAGCATTAATTATTAAGAATAGGAAAAATCGTTGTTGCCTTTTTTTTTTCTAAAGCCGGTAACAGTGTGACTGTAATTGGGACAGGAAAAGTGTTCTATCTATAGGTATCTATCTCACAACTATTTTGAGAAGTTGAGAAAATATAGGTTCCAGCTCCTCTTCCTGGTTTAGTCACCAACACTGTACTTACTGTAGCTTGCTGCTTTTCTTCCCTAGTCTGTTTAAACCCAGGGCAACTAAAGGTATTTCATGCACAGGGGTTAAGAGAAAACCTCAGGAAATATGGAGTAGCCAAAGTGCTACTGTATCCCTGCATTCGCCGAGAGAGGGAGGCAGTGTTTACCTGCTGTAATTGCTTGGAACTTCAGAGAGATGGTGTCAAACCCCGGAACTGCAGTACCATTTGTACAGTAGGTAGCTCTCAGTCCCCTATAAATACCTCACACAGCATGTCTGGGCTGCTCTAATCCAGTAATGGCCCTCTTATGCACTTCCGTATAGATCTGCTTTTGTTTAATGTCTTGCAAATTAGTTGATTCAAATGCAATTGCTCTCTCTCTTCGGAGTATTGAATTATGCTAATAAGGATAAATTCTTGGTTTTCTAGTGCTTTATTCAGGATATAAAGTGGAAATACAACGTTCCCCCCACTTTTTTTTATTTATCGATGAAGTCATTCTAGTCTTTGCAAATTTTACACTGTAAACTGTTGTATTTAAACTTCTTTCGAGGCTTCTCAATGAACTGGAATTCACTTATAAGTTTAAAAAAAAAAGGAACTGCAAATGACATTGATCATTTCTAGTACTTGCTGAAGATAAAGAGTTTCTGCTGGAATCAGTGAGAAATCAACTACAGCACTGTAAAAAATAAAGTACTTTAGTGTTGCAGTATATTGATTTCCCAAAGTATTTAGCAACATATATTGATATCAAATAATGAAATTCATTCTTGTAACAAGAGCTAACTTCCTAGATATATTCAGAAAGATTATTCTAAAGAGAAAAATAATGGTAACTGAATACTAAGAGGGAAATATAACATACTTCTATTTGATGTTTTTTTAATTCATTCAATGAATATTTTACTAATGTATTTAATAATACAAGAAATTCAAAACTAATCATAGTAAAGCTGTTGCTGAGTATCAGAATGTAAAAACAAAGAACCAAACAAATCCTGCATATATATTCAGGAAGAAGCATCAAAGAACTTCATTAATTTCCAGTTCTATGAATCCAATTCTCCTATGGGACTCTCCAATGTGATCCATATGTCTATGAAAATTCAAATCCAAAGTTTGAATCCCAAAATTGGGGTAAGTGCAGGACTCTGCAGGAAAGGCATCCCTCTCATAAATCATCAGATATTGCACCTTCTTCACAAAAGCAACACAATGATAGAAAAGCTGTATTATTATTTTGCCAGATCTTTTAAAGAATTAGTCATATAAATCAACACTTCATATAAAATGCTGTAATGATTTGTTTCACTTAAAAGAAAAGCATGACATGAGGTGGCAAATTGGCCCAGATGATACAAAAAGAGAGAGGGAGTCTTTCACTCCATCTGTTCAGAACAGCACAGTTTTCAGTTGTATCTAAGAAAAACTAAACGTTTCTGAGGGAAACCAAGAGCATCAAATAGGTGGGAATGCTGTAAACACAATCTCTAGTCAGCTGCCCAATATTATTACTTATGAATGCTTTCATTCGTTGCAGTAGACTTTCCCATTTTTTTTCTTTTTTTCCTCTAATAGTTATCTAATACCTATTTTCAAAGTTTTAACAGTTTTATCTAATGTATTAATCTAATTAACACAAATAAAACAATTAAAATACAAAATTTACCTTTTTTTGAAAAAGTATTCTTCATTAATATGGTAAATTGTTATTTCTGAGGGTATTATAATTCAATTTATACCTTTACATATTCTTCAGAGAGGTTTTGTTTAGGGTGGCTCTCAAGCTGATTGAAATGACTAATATGAGGCACCCCTGATGCACTAGGCAAGTATGCTGTTTTGTCCTGTGTTGTGATATATTCACAGAAAAATGTACAAAGATATGCACCAATATGAAATAATGAGACCCATTTGTTCCTTCCTTGCTTTCCTAGAAGACTAAGTGAAGTATTAATATTTTCTTAAAAACTCTTTCCCCCTTTTTTAATGATCTACTGATAGTTTGTTACAGATCACTTCATACTTCTTTCAGTATGGAGTGATTAGTAACATAACTATTGATAAATTAATTTAATAGATTAGATAGATAAATCAATAAATTAATTTTGAGATTAATTTGAAGCCCAAAGAAGATGATCACCAACAGATCTTTTGATGATAATACCCAGGAACATGCATTTGGTTACAAACCACAAACCTGATGTTCCCCAGTGACAACAAATGGATCTTGTTATGAGTACAAAACCTCCTCCTTCACTCCAACTCAACAATTATCTCATTTCAATCACTCTTTGGGGTCTCTTTCTTGTTGTTTGTTTTGGGTTGTGGGGTTTTTTTGTTGTTGTTTTTCCTTTTTTTTTTTTCTGAATAGTAGGTTGGGCAATCAAAACCTTCTCTAAATGCACATCTTTTGTCGTATTACTGGAGGTTGCTTTTCTTTTCCAGGTTCAAAGTACTTCCTTAAATTTTCATGACAAGGAATAAGCCAGATACAATCCAGAAAGTAAAAGATGTCCAAGTCCTTAGGAAAACCTTGCCTGAGGACCTGAAATTTTATGCGCAAGCTGACTTGTTGCATCCACTAATAGTATGTGTGGAGACTTTGGCATATATAAACACATAGATTAGTCTGAATGTCACAGACCAAAAGAGCAGTCAAGACCATTTTTGTCAGAGAAAGGCACTCACAAGAGGGCTGTGCTGATTATTCCTTCCCATAGGCTTTGTAAAAGGTGGGATGTCTCATTGCTGTGCTTCCTCATCCACATTTAAAACTGAAACCCTAATTACAAATCTCCCTATGTGATGACATTCCTAGTTATTCCTGCTATACTTTTTCTCCTTATAAACATGGCACTTTATGCATCTCAGAACAAAGTGGAACTTTAAATATTCATCTCTGATTATTTTGTTCATTTCTGACAACCCAGCATGCTATGGGAAACCTTATCAGCAGAAGCAGAAGATAACAGCAAAAAAAGCTAGCTATAATCTTTTCCTCTAAGAAATATACCCTACATTTTATGTGGAATCAGTTATTTATGCTAGTCAAAAAGAGCAAAGTGACAATAGCCATTTTATCCTTGACTCTCACAGAACACTAAATTCATAGACAAATAACTCACACAAGATGAACGAGGTTCAGACATCAAAGCATGAAAATTCATTCCTCCATTCTTTTTAAATAAAGAGAGCTAAGTTATTATTAACAAACCTATCTGTTTGCTAAGAATAAATGTTGAAATTTGCATGCTATATATATGTTGTCATTGAGAGCCTGGACATACAGAATTTGAGTAGTACAGATTATATCAAGAATTTACAGGACAAACTCATACAGCATACCTTACTGTAATGCCACTGCTGTACTGTCACAGAATGCCTGCTCTTGCAGTTTATGTTGAGCAGGATACAGAATGTAAATATATGAAATTTACTGATGCATGGCCATGAGAAATTGCTGTAGAGTGGGAGCCATTTGAATGACTGGTAAGAAAATAGGACTGTTACAGCAAACACAGTAAAATTTCTAATAATCTTTTCCACGAACTAACCTTCAGGCCCTTACTAACAATAATGAATTAGACATCCACATAAGATATGGTTTTCTACAATACCAAAGCACAGGAAGTTTTTACCTTTCCTCCTTCAGTAGCAATGAAGGTAGTCACATTTTCATGCTCTGTGCCATAAACTGTTTTGCCTGAAAAATGAACTGTGACTTTAATTTACAAACTACCCCTATTTCACAGAGTTCTGGCTATCCTTTGTTTTTTACATCTAAACCTTCAGCTGCAGTCATCTCTCCGGCCAAGCCTTGCAAAAAAGAATTTGTAGCATTACTTTCTTCATTGTGCCCCTCAGGTATGATTTGACCAAAAACCAACTGTGACTGACTCAGAAACAAGCAGGGAACAAGCATGACAGAAACCCCTAGTTTCTGGATCAGTGCTAATAAACCTTAGCTCGTTTGTGTTCCCCACCCTCAATAGATAGTTTATTTTGAAGAGTGATAACATAAGTTTCCTAAAAAAAAAAAAAAGATGGAAGATACTGAAAACCAACATCTTTGAGATCACAGAAGACACAGTAGTATCCAGCACCTTTCAAGAAATTGTAAGGCTGTGGTTTCAGAAGAAAATTTCTTTTTGATGTGAGTCTAAGCAAAGAGAAAGGATCCTGAACCATGGTTTCTGATGTCCTTTGCACTTTAGGTAATAACATGAAAAAGGTGGCCACTGCGACTGGGCAGTGTCAGAAGTCATAGCTGCAACAACCAAGAACTACAGGGAGGATGCTGCAATAATGGATGTGCACTGCACCCAAACTCCAGTACAGAGTGAAGTTTACCCACAGACAAGCTTACATGTAGAATGTGATATGGACCTTGGTTATTAACAATGTCAGTTTGTCTGTTTACTATAGGTGGGAAGTGTCTCTCTCACTCCTTGAGTGTTATGAGTGTGCCAGACCTTGATTTGCAGGAGTCACCTGAAGAATAAATCAATATTGATACCCCAGTTAGTCTTTGGCCTTACACAGGAAAAAGACCCTATTGAAGCAAACCCCAAAACAGGCAATGAACTGATTGTTTGAAGCTGAAGTGTGCAAGAATTTATTCGTAATTTGAAATTTCTCTAGTTCTGCACATGGACAGTCAATGAGACAGAAAAATCTCAATATGTATTTTCTTGTATTCTCTTCACCTTATCCATCCAGTTATTCCTAGTTGCTCTCCCCTGTTTGACACCGTAACTAGAAGGGAGCAAGACTTGTGTCTTCCTTTGAATTTGTACAATCTCTGGCAGCAGAGATCTTGCATCAAATGTCAGCTTTGGTTCACTGGCTTATTTTTCAGGAGGCAATTTCTTCTCCCACAATTTTTGGGTTTGGTGCAGTTTCAGACCAGACACATATTTAGACCCTCCCCTCCAAGGAGACTGAGAGCAACCAGTCACGCCAGGTCAAAGAGAAACCCTAATCCCTTCGTTATTCAACAGGAAGGAGACCAAAGTCTGCATACCAAAGCTTTGTTTCAGAAATCCAAGCATCAACAGTTTTATACTGATCTTTAAATTACTATTTGATTTAAAAAAAAAAAAACCAAAACAACCCAATCAAAATTCCCAAACCCCACCAAAACCCAAAACAACATTCTACACTGAAAACCCCACCAAAAACCAGCCAAACAAAAAAACGCCACACAAAACAAAGAAAACCTACCAAACAACAACCAAACAAACGAAAACCAAACAAAAATCCCCCAACAATGATTATCCAGAATGAAGTTCTCAAAGGACTTTCCATCTCTGAAAGAGCTTTGCTAATGATCCATTCTCAGCAATCCTCTTTTTCTTAATTACTTTCCTGTACACTCTTTTTCAGTTAAACCAAACCTTCTTATTCTGGCTTTTTTTTACTGTCACTATGTAAAAGAAATACTAAGGCAAAAAAGTCTTACTCTCATCTAGTTCACTATTCTTCATAGGACATCCTGAGCTGGTGGCTGCATTCTCAGGAGGGGGCTGCAGGCATCCAGGTTCTCTCCCCTCCTTGCTGACTGAGGGTCTGTATTACTCCAGCTTTGGCATACTTGTATTGGTGCTGATTACAGGTGTCACATCCTTTTCTGAGTCTTTTCATTCCATTTGCAAAAGTCTGGCATGGAGCTTGTATGGTACAGAGAAGTGTCAGGGAAACAATATATTTATAGCAAAACCCCCATGTCTCTTAAGGTACCTCAGCAAACATTTTATTGTTTACTGCTTTGAGGGCCACTGACACATTTAAAATGTGATCCCCTGGGCAGCCAAAGCAATGAAGCCTAGTTTCCTACAGATGCATCACATCTTTGGATTTGCTGGTACCTTCTGCTGGCAAAGGAACAATAGGATCCCACAGTCTCTATTTCTAATTGCAGGAAATCTGTAAAAAAAGAGTTATTTTTGAGACAGCTGTAGCACAGATTTGAGTACAACTGGCCAATGGATTTGTAGGTTTTGGAGTAGAAGCATATTATGTAGATGGATACCATGATGGCACAGATTTTATCTCCATAGAAGAAGATTAAAATAATTCTTTGGTACTTCAGATGTCCTGCCTAGGGTAACCAAATGGTAAAGAAGCTAAGTTGTCACCCAGGATGCTATTCAGTACCAAGATGTGAAAAACAGGAAAAAAAAAAAAGAAAAAAATCCAAGGCTGAAAACAAAAATAAACAGGAGCAGGCTACACTTGCTAAGAGAAAATGTCAATGTTAAACACTGAGGATGAATCCTAAGTTGCACCACTCACCGTCAATAGTGGAAGGCAGGAAATGGGGTGTTCAGTGAAGCAAAGCAGTACTTCTGTAATCAGAGTGGATAATCTCAAACATGTCACTGCAAAGTGGGTGGGGGAAGCAACTAACTCAAGAAGATGGACATTGTTCATTTCAGTTGTCAGGATGAGTAAGTAAATATAAAATTAGCTTTCAGATTCACAATAAACTCTTTCAAGTTCCTGACTGAAGGAAGAGGCACTTTGTTACCTGAAAAGCTGGCCTTCTTAGAGTCTTGCCTCGATGCTGCTTGCATATGTAGGCTGAGGGAGAATTTTAAAAGGTTCCTGCAATCTTGTACATCTGTCTTTTATAAGAATTGCCCATCAATTGTTTTCAGAAAAGCTAGGTACTTACATTGTTCCTTGATTAAATATTTACTGACTGCTAATTTGGTAATGCTGTACAGCTAAAAATGATTTCTTGCAAGGCAGTGGAGATATGGGTCTGAAATGTCTGCCTATTCCTACAGTCTTTGTATCCCCTATGCTCATAGAAGATTATTAATCTTTGTCAGAAGGGTCAGGAAGCATCACATAGAGATTAATGGTTACTTGCAGAGGTTTCTGATAACTGAGCTCCAAGGACTGTAGTTGAAACCTGTTAGATGGCTATTAATACCTCCTTTGCCCTTCCTGTAATTCACTGTGACTGCAGATGACTGCTGAAGAATTGCTGGCTTTTCAACTTGCAAGGACATTCACCACCCATCTCTCTCCTCAACAGGGTCACCATTTGAAGACCCTTTGTAATGCCAGTTGGGCACTAATCAGAATACATCAATGGATCAGGAACAGCTATATCCACAGTTTTTGCCCTGTCCACACTTCACCATGGTAGGTACTGTCCTCTGAAACAAGCTCACAAATAGCAGTCTGGAGCAAGTAAAAATGGAAGATAAAGCATTCAGTGTCAAAGGTGTACAAAAAATATAGGCTGTTGCTTAGTGAAATCTATGCAGGAAGTTTGTTCGGCACTCAGATAATTTAAAACTCATTCTTAGATACTTCATCTGAGGATGCCTACTTGAAAAAAAAAACAAACAAAAACTCAACAAAACAAACAGAAAAAAAATCAAACAAACCACCAAAACAAAACCTAATTTAACTCTAAACTTCTAAACTTAGAGAATACACATCCCGCTCAAATCTATGATGCTATGGCAAAACAAAGTTAGGAAAAGTACAGCAGGCAAACTTGTATAAGTATTCCAGTGTGGCTGCTCATCTTGCAAGGATAGGAATTAAAAAACCCACATTATCTTTCTTTGTAAAATGCTCCTGGTGATTCTGCACCTTTCTTCTTTACACTACTGCACTGGATCTCTGCTGCTTCCAAACCACAGGTGGGTTTTCAGAGTAGGAAGGCACAGCAAAGTCAACTAATATACCCACTTAGATCAGACAGTCCATGCTAGTAGTAGAAATAGTCTCACAGGTTGTGTTCAGTGGGTGTGCAGAACAAGTTCTCCAAAATATAGTCAGGGTGTTAGGGAGGAAGTGTAAAAGTGGCTAGGCATCTAGGGAAATATCTTGCAGGGATATTCAAAGATGCCTTGGCATCTAATCCCTGTTCATTAGTGTGATTTAGGTACAGAAGAACTTTGAAATTCTTTCATTACTGTTTAGGTAATTTTTTAGATACCTAAATATATTTTGAAATTTAGCTCTAACAGGCCACTTGAGGCAAAAGACCTTTCAACTATGACAGTACCTCTTGTTAAGTAAATTACTATCTATTCCCACATTTGATTGAGACCATAACTTTATAGCTGGTTCAAGCAAAAGTGTGTGCTTGCATAATCAATAATTTATCTGGTTTCAAAACAGTAAATGCAGAGAAACAAGTGTATCTAAAGCTCTGGTGAGGATTGCTATGAAAATGCCGAATCTATGTTGTTTGGGTTTTTTAAGTATACCTTTTCTTGTGTCTTCTAGACTTTGTCATAAATTTTCTCACAGAAAACCACTATATCTTCATGTCAATAGTCCTTACAGAAGAATGTTTTAAGCAGTATCAAATTAACTGCCATAGAATTTGACCACTTAGTGCTTTTCCTGTCAATGTCAAACCCCATGCCGAGTCACTGTTAACTGATTGAGCTGATAAAAGTGACTGATATAAATAAGTCATTTATTTACATGCTGTTGCTACAAGTCTAAGAAAACTGCTAAATGTATTAAATAATCTACCCACACAGCAACTCAAGATCCAGTAGCAGAAATTAAGTCCTGCTAGGTTTCCATCATTAATCTCAGAGTGACTCTGTGGATCTGAAATTGTAATGCTATGGTTAGCTCTGAAAGTTTATACAAGAGAGTAACTACTCCAAAACATTGTTCACTTTCGGAAAAGTCAGAATGACTTTTGAAAGAAGATACATAATCCAAAGAAACTTGGTATATAATAATATAAGCTTGTATGTTTGGGGCTTTTCAGCATCCTCTAAAACAACTGTACAGGATTAAGAGCAGTGGATTACAATATGTGTCTGGCTGTCTAGGTACACTTAATGTATTAATGATACAGAAATGCCTGCAGGTTACAAATTATTCAAAATGACAGAGATATGTGGACATCATTATTCTGTATTATTCATTATGGGAATGTCAGTATGCAATATACATAACTTCAAAATGTCAAAAAAAAAACTAGTTCATTAGGGAGAAGGCAATGCAAGACTTACCAGAAAGTTGCTAAAGAACAAAGCTACCAACATATTTCATGCCCCATGGAACAGCTTCGCTATATGCATATTTCAATTCTGTGACTCCTGTATGCTTCACTAGAAGTAAGAATATTGGGGTCATAAATAGTGGTCACAACCACCATCATTTAACTTTAGTTTTAGTTATACTTGTCTGGTGTAGAGCTTAGGTCAATGTCACATCCAGAATTTTTTTTAATGTTCTAACATGAGTCTGGTTTTCTACTTACACTTATCCAGAGGAAAAAACTGTAAAGATTCATTATTTCTGTTTCACTTTATACATAGGCATAAACAGCCATATAAAGTAGTAGAGAATTTAGGCTGTGTTCTCTGAATAGTGGGCCTCACTAGCATATCACACACTGATGTCAAAAGTTGACTTTACAGAGGTCACAACAAAATCCCTATTGATGAAAAAGGGCACAGGTTTCATTTCTATAGGTTTACTCTGCTATGTGTTCTCTCATGGTAGGAATGAGGGTAGCAAAGCCTGCACTGGAGGGAAAAAAAAAAGAAAAAAAAAATAAAGGAGAGAAAGGTTGTAAAGGCTGGTCTTGTTTTCTAGCTTGGAATAATGTTGGTGAAATGAGCATTGCCATGAACAACATGGTTAGAAGAAAAATATATTGTTATAAATAGAGCTGATTAAGTAATACCAGAAAGCAAAGAAAAAAAATTGCTGAAATATTTAACATAATTGTATTTCTCAAAAAAATTAGTGCATGCTCTTTAAAGTATGTCCTGTTTCTAACAAAGTGTAGGCAGTAGAAAAGAAACATCAGGAAAAGAGTAATACTACAGTAAATTTAAAACATTTGCCAAAGATTTGCATATTCTGTACTATGATTTAAACAAGAGAAATATCAAAACAAGGGTATCACAGAGATTTGCAGAAAGGCTAAAACTAACTTGATACAGGAAATACTAAACATCTAACCCAGAAAGAATTGTAAAATAAATTATATCACATTATGAAGGTCTATAAAGAAGAGAAGCAACCAGTTAGAAATATAAGAGGACATAGAGGAAAGCAAATAAGGTTATATTTTAAAAAATATAAAGAAACCAGGATGAAAGATCAATCAAATTAAACTGAACAACAAACACAATAACAGAAACATACCAAGAGAAGAAAAGAGACTGTTTGGGGCACTACACCGTGAACATACCCTTCAGGTCAGATGCATTAAAAGTCACTGTGGAACTGAGCAAGGTTGTTCTTTCAGGCCTGGTGGGCATTTACCTATATAAAAAAGACTAAGACAGTTCAGCAGGTATGTCTAGGGAGATGGCCTTTACTGCAGTGATGTTCCTATACCAGTTCTGTTTTACAAGAATAGTTTCACAAAATGGTTTCCTAGACGACAAGGAAGAAGTTATTTTTTCACATTGTATTAGCCCTTCCTGGATTTGGATGCACACACATCTCAATATTTGCTATTTTACCAGATAGGCAACTGCTGCATGAGATTCCCCTTGCCATGTGATGTCCCAAATGGTAGAATGAGCTGATTTCACGCATGGGAACAGCTTAAACAGCAGCCTATGTATTGCAAATGGGACAAGATGAATGTCAACAAAGCAATTTCCCTAACAAAGTTACTTACACTGGAGGAAGGTTTGAGACTTATTTTTCAGCCTTGCACTAATCACTGAGAATTAGAATTTCCACAAAGTCTTCTTCTCCCCATGGTTAAAAACATGTAGAAAGTAAATACAATGAAATTTGTCTGGTAAGAATTAAGATCTCCAGCAATAACCATTCATCCCCATTATGTCAAATTTCCAGCTGCCAGAAGATGCCATTTTGTACTGTAGATTGCTCCCACTGCTCTCAAATTGCTTTACTGAACTGCATTAGTCTGCTGATTCACTAAAGATTTAAAGGTAACAGGTCTGGCGCTGTCTAAAGCACCTCATGATATTTCCTCATACTCCACTAAACACAATTATGCTTGAGAAACCCAGTGCCCTCAAGTTCCTGCAGTGATTACTGGCAGCCTGAAAGAGTCAGGAATGAAAAGAGAGCCTCAAGTGGGGTCTTTGCTGAGCCAGATAACCAAGGTTGTTGCAAAGAATTAGCTTCTCATTGCCAGAGTCAAAATTCAACCACTCTAAGAACCTGCTTAATGCACAGTTGTTGAGCCAACTTCACTTCAACAATGCTACAAAGAATACATCAAAACTCACCTGTCGCAGGAAACAAATGCCAAATAGAGAAAGAGAGGAAAAACAAATAGTAATGAGAACATAATGGATTATAAACACAAAGAAAAATTTTAGAATTATATTTTAAAATATCCACATTTTCTTGGCTTGTTATTCCTATTACCAATGCTTCTCTTCTATAACCTGTTATTGCTTGGGTCCCTGATTTGTTGCCTCTGGGTGATTCTAGTTGTCGGTTCCCAGAATTTGATTGATTAGTGCGAGCAGCCAGAGAATTCTCTGGTGAAAAACCACCCCATCCTAGAATTTATCAAAACAAAGAATTGACAGGATTGTAGATTTACACTTTATGTGTACCGTGTAGGAATCTAAAATAATTATGAAAACAAGCTTTATAGGTTGTTTCTTTAAACTGAGTCAAGGAAAGATTATGGTTACATCATTTGATTTGCTGTGCAGTTGAACAGCTAAGGCAACTGCTGATTTATTTGCTACTTTTAATGAACTATGTAAATATCAACACTGGGCCACGCTTACTGTCACAGTGTCCAAGCCTTTAGAACATGGAATATACTGCACCAATGTCAGTAGAGGGCTGAAAGTAAATAATATAAACATAAAGGGGATAATTATATAAAATTAATAGTAAAAAAAAAGTCTCCATACTTTCTGAAGCAAGCAACACAAGCATCTTTGTGAGTGCAGTTCCACACAGGTTACTGTTGCCAGCTATTTGGACTATGATCTAGAATGTAGCCAACAATAAAATCCACAGTCAAACCAACAATAAACTACAGAGAGAACAACTCTTCCCACTGATGGTAAGTACTCAAAGGTTGCATCATAAAAAAAATAAAGTTTTCTGTTTATCTTACCATAATGGGATTATCTCATTGTTCTGGATTTTGTTAAAACCGACAAACTGTAAAAAGAAAAGAAAAAAATACAAAACAACAATCTGCTTTTATCTAAACCTTTTATATCACAGGCTGGAGAACAATCCAAGAAAAGCAGGGTTAGTGAATTCTGGACCAAGACTGATATAGAGGGTCTGTTTTAATGGTAAAATCACAGCTGCATTGCCACACAGCAGGTATGAACATTGCCTGAACACAGCAGGTTTACAAGGTGGATCTGAGTGCATACTTTGTTTTTATATGCAAGTGTGATGGAATATGAGAAGCTGTTATAGGCCTGTCCTTTCCAATTACTGAGTTTGTCTGCTTATGTTTGAGCTCAGACTTCTAGCATAATCACTGAAAAAGGTGGGGCTGAGCCCTATAAAACTGCATAATTTCCCTTCTGTTACAGCTGATGATCAAGTGCTGCCTAGCACATTGCCTGCATTTATATTAGTTTTTTGTTTATTTTGCTGCTAATCTCTAGTTGAGAGCTTACACAGCCCAGGAACAGTATCATACTGTTCCTCCTCTGAATTCACCTTTTGTTGTTCCTTACCACCATGGAAAATGGATCTCACAGAATTCTTCTGAGCAAGAAAATATTTAAAGCTCCTTTACTTGTACAAGTGGAGATGGCACTCCACTGACAGCAAACATTCAACAGCAGGTTCCTAATCCTCAAGCACCATCCCACTGAGATATTCACAGAGATGTGGAGGTAATGGGTATCAGACGCACAACTTTCTGAGGACTGTAAAACCTCTAGTGCAACAAGGTTAAATTAAGAGAAGTCAGATACAGGTCTATTTCTTGTGGACAGAGGTGAGGTTACTGTTTTGGAGCTATCTGTGACTATATACTCATATATTTGGAAATCACTGCCAAGGGATGTTAAACACTTTCCCAATCTTCACTGTCAGTGAGAGCTGGCATCAGACTTTTTGGAGCCTATCCATGACTCCCCAAAAAAAAAAAAAAAGCAAAAAGATTTTTCTGTCCAACTCTACTTTGACGTGCACAGCTACCTAATAATCCCAGGGATCCCCACTAGGCCCACTTATCTCAAGCAATTGCCCTGATTGCTCATCCCTAAAACTAACTTTGCAACCAGCCACTATTGCTTGTCTTGCTATTCCTTTTATGAACCCAGGGGCAGAGAAAGGTGCTCTTGTTCACTGTGTTATAGCTATAAGAGAAAAAATATTCCAATATCCTTTTTATTACCAAATATTTTACTGCTTGCAGAAAGCCCTGACTAGCATACCAACAAAAGCATGACCTTCCTGCCCAAATAATGCCATACAGAAAGGCAGCTCCTTCTGCAGGGCAGTGGGAACAGTAGGTTATGAGTGATGAAAGTCTTCAAGGGCATTTTACTTGAAATGGTGCTGTGTACTTTCTCTGCCCTGGTGCAGACACACCACTTATCACTCTAATTGAATCAGTGACTTATTCTTATAGACAAACATGCACATTGGCATTCCTGGAAGGCTGTGAAAGACACAGGGATAAAGTCAAGTAGGTCTGTACTGTCTGGAGCGTTATGTCAGTGTCATTTAACGTACGTGTTACTCTAACACCTATGCTATGGTAGAACACTAGCATAGGCAAAGTGACATTCTGATGTATCTAGATAACTTGTCTCCCCCAGGAAAGAACCTTTTTCTTTTTTATGGGAGATAACTTCGGCACGTATAATTAAAACATTTCTCTTTGGACTCAGACAGAACCACAGCAATTTTCAAAATTTGAATATCTGACTCACCATTATTCTTGTTTTCCTTTATTTTTTTAATGGTTTTTTTTACAGTTTTGTATTAATGTCTCGCTTCATTACAATGATCAATGGAAGCTCACCATACAGAATGGCTCAGACTTCAGCAGGAAGCCTCCAGTCTGGCTATTCTGGTTGGGAGGAGTAGGGAGGAATTCCCTGGACATTTTAATTACAGAATACTATTGAAATTAGAAAATAAATAAAGCAATCTGTATAGGTTTGAGATACAGATAGAATTAATTAAATTAAAAACAAACAAACAAACAAACAAACCACAAACCACCAAACACCTCAATGCCCAGAAATTCACATCGCACTCCAAGTAGGATGTGTTAAAAAATCACCTTCAGAAAACAACCTTCTTGGAAACATCTTTGTCATGCATGCACCTCAAAATCAGAAATTAGTGACCAAGGAAACTGAATTATTCATATGGAGAAAGAAAACTCTAAGCAAAACCACAGCTACTGATTTTGTGTTACTTATGACATATCTAGTTTCTGTCTGTATTCTCTGTTACATAGAAACACATATGTAGAAAGATATATCAGACAAAATCTGTATAACCGCACCATAAATCCATAAGACTTTTCATCTTCTTTGCAGAACAAAAGATGATGCAGAATGGAGGAGAGAAAGGATGTCTGTTTGCAAGAAATACAGGGTAAAAGAGCAAAATTACAAACACAGAAAAAAAGATTTATTTTTTTTTTAACATGAATGAAATCTCTCACTGGACTAAGAAGAATAATATTCAATTTTTATTTATAAAAACTTCTCCACGCATGGATGATAACAAGAAGTTGCAATAGCAACTTCTCCTATAATACTCAGTGGTTTTAAGCCATTACTTTTTGGCAGCTACCCTAATCTGATTTTCCAATGCATTGTTTTCATCTCAGCCTATTATCATTTATTACACACATGTATAAACCCAGTGATTTTTATAGCAGTGATTTTATTAGTCCATTTCAATTATGGTGTTTGCTTTGCAGACTGTAATGACTTTAATCCTCATTTAAATACAGAAAAATTGCAAAATGCAATAGTTGATTATTAGAATATATGGGAAATTATGATTAATGACCCAAAAAAGCCATTTGTCTCTGTAGATATTTATTGTGTATCTACCAACTATTTTAAAGAGAGTGAAAAAAAACCCCCTTTTGAGACAACAGGGATAATGAAAATGAGAATTCCTCGTCATTGCAGCTTTGACACCATAATTACCTTGCTTTCCTTCCAAAAAGATGATCAGAAGGGCATGTGGGAAAAACATGTTATCTATGTAACAAGGACAAATGAAAATAGTGAGGTAATGATAGCTTTTTCTAAGTCAGAAAGAACCATTAGTAAAAAAATCCTGCTGCTACATTCCCAGTTCCAGGATGTCAATATTTTTCACTTACGTTTAATCAGAATATGACTAATACTGGGGGAAAAAATAATTATAATTCTATAGCAAATTTTCATTAATTGTCACTAGCTGCTTTCATCTCTAAAACAGCAGATTTTAGAACAACATTTGATATTATTAGATGTGTGAAAACTTGAAATTCTAGCAGGACTATTTTCCTTTTTTTCCCCCTCCCCCCAAAAAATTTGTATTTATTTTTCTAGTATCTGTAATGCCATCAAATAAATAAATAACAGACTACCTTTAGCAAGATCCTTTGTAAGTCAAACAAGCACTTAGATAGTAATGTCAGTGTTTTTATATCTGAAACAAGCAGAGCTTTTAAGTTTGTCCATCCAAAGGGAGGAAATGGAAAAGCTATGCTTTCTTATTCAAAAGTAGTTCAACATTTACAGCACACCAAGAAGCATACCAGAGCTCTGCCATATGTTTTCTGTTAATTTATAAAATGAGATTTCTAATGAGACACAAGGAAGTAAGCCAGCAAGTTATGGCAAAATAGTCAAAACATTTTGGAATGCACTCAATAATTGTGTTTGCAAGTTAAACAGGCAAGAAAATATTCTGAGCTTAGGTCTCTATAAGAATCCTATTTTCCCTGCTTAAAATATGAAATTGCTTTAAAATATTTACCCTTGTGAAAACCTGAATTATAACATCTTTCCAGTGTGAGAGAAATTCCGACAAGCTCTTCTGTGAAAGCTAGCACACTTTTTCTTATATCAAACCCTGTACCATGGGGTTAACCCCTTGCCCTATGTCTGGGTTTCATTTCAATGCTTTTGTTTTTGTTGGATATTATCACATCTGTGGGAATTGCTCTACTGAACCTAAAGACTGCAGGGAAGGAATGAAAATAGTATCTCTCCGCACTATCCTGTCACTCTTAGGTAAGACCATGAATCGCAGGTAGCATGCAGAGGAAACTGAAATCCCTCTACAGTAAAGCAAGAAATTATGTTCAGGCCTGGTTGTTTCTGTTATCCTCATCTTCCAAACTATACTGTTTCTGGGGAAATCATCCTGGATCCTCTATAGGTCTCATTTTCCAGGACACACATGGAGATTAACCAGCTATGAAAAGATGCTTTCTTCTCTACTTATGTCTACTTAAGTTTCTTATCCACCCTCCTGGCCCCAGCTCTCTAGAAGGAGAAATGAGGATGTTTCTGTCTCCCCAGCCAGGGCAGATGCTTTTGGAACCCCGTCATCTACAGTGGTGCTGGTTGTATTGCATTTGTTATGTCTTTTGAGTGACACTTTTAAAGATGGAAGATTTACCTGAAGACTCCTCAGGAGTTTCAAAACTGCTCTGGGGACACAGTCACCCACTCAAGTTTCATAAAGTATTTTTCTCATGAAGCAGGTTGAATGAAACTTGGGAAACACTGTTGCAGGGCTTTGTTTGGGTGATTTCTCATCCAATCACCTACAAAGCAGCTAAGAAGAGTTCTCTCCAGTGAGACTGAAACTCTCTTGATTTTCAGGTGAATTGTGACAAGATTGCAAATGTTTCAGCAATACATACTGAGATAAAGACACAAATAATTATGACCAATCTCCTAAGGAGTAATATGAAATGGAATGCTGCCTAACTTATCAACCATACATTTTACTCCTTCTTTCCCTTTCTCTCCTCTTTCCCATTCTAGAATTATTCATAAAAAAACAAACCAAACCAAACAAACAAACAAACTCCCCCCAAACCCCAAAAAAACAAAACAAAAAAAACCCCTCTGCTGCTACTGCCATAGATGCTATGCTGCAACTACACGACTCCAACTCAAGAAGAGAGAATAAAAACTGAAAATCTTCAGTGACTCATATTTCAGAGAAGATGTTTAAAAAAACACAAAATATGAAATATTACATAAATGGTTACATCTCATTCTTATTCTTCGTTCTCATTTATTCACAAAGATGGGTAACAGCTGAATATTTTTAAATGAACATTTCAAATCTTGCTATGCTTTTCACTTTCCACTACGTTTGCCTTCTGTATGGTCTAATCCATGAAGGTCTCTGCTTGTTTTGAGGTGGTAGGCAGGTGAGCAGGTAGGCAGGGACGTTCTTTTTGTTCCTGTGTGTGATGCCTGTGCCTAACCCTCTTTCCCTCCAAATCAGCTCAGGTACAATGTCTCAGGATGGCAACTTAGTGAAGTGGTCCATTTCAGGGTGGAGAGCCATGAACTATCCAGCAGCATATCAGAAAGAGAAATTGTATTTCAGCTAGTTTAGCTACATGTCATGCCTGCATCCCAGACTGGTTATTTTGTTTTCAGTATTCCCCTTGCTATTTGTTTTAATCTACCATCAGATACTATGTAATTACATTACAGTCCTACATATGTCTGTTGCTTACAAGGGCAATAATTATCATTACTGTGGAAGAACACACCTGGAGACCCAGAGAATGAAATACTGAATCCATAAGCAGTAGGTTGCAATTTGCACTTTTTAAAGCTATGTAAATTCACTAACAACAGAAACTTGTAGTTTAAAAGGGTGATATTTTAAGCTCACTATGATGGTCTGGAAGTGTTAGAGTGAACACTAAAACCAGAAGAAGATTTTTGAAGATATAGTTCACCATATAACCATGGGAGTTAATAACAAATGGGTTGCACATGCCAATGTCCTCTCTAAGTTACCATTCTCAATGATATCTCAGAAATAGAGGCCATAATTAGTCAGGTTGCAATCCCCACAAAGCAAATCCTGCAGGTCCCTGAAAAGGGATGGTGTTAATTGCTGCTCTTCCAGCAGAGCACATTGTGTAACTAGTAGGTTTTATATCAGACATTACTGTAGACACTTTAAACTACCAGCTTAAGACTCTTATAACAAATTTCATACAGTTAGTACTTTTGTGCAAAGAGGTTGCTATTGGATTAAGGGATTTATACACTGCTGCTATATACTTGATTTTCTGGTCAGCTTTAATTAAACTGTGCTAGTCTCATCTACTTTTAAAAGAATACAATCAATGCAAATGTTATTAGTATGTTACACATGCTAGTAACACACTCCATTCTTTCCTACTTAGAAAAATGAAGAATTATATAAATACTTTTCTCAATAATCCCCTAAAAGCAAAATATGACATTTTGCCCTGTAAGGTTTTGTCCCTCATACATTTATCCTAAAATTTTTTAGTAGTACTACTGTTGGCTCACCTGTATCATGGTCTAGCAAATACTAGTATAGGTAAAGGTTCTATCAGTTACAAGAAATAATTCCAATAAGTAATGTTCAAAAACAATTGGAGAGCACACTAGCACACATGAACACAGGAACAATGAACAGAAACAGCTGGAATGACTTCTATCCTTCTGTGTCTATTCCCAGCTTCAGTCCTTACAGCAAGGATTGCTGAGTGACACAGAGGCTGATTCTGGGATTCCTGAAGCGTGTTTGTCAACATATCTAAGCCAAGCCAGGCCTCATTTGGAGCTGCCTTCATATGCCACACTGCAGACAGCAATGGTACAGAACCTATATCTTGTATGGTGTAGCCTCCAGGAGGTCAGGTTGGACAGCTTGAAATTTTCACATTTCCAGTGCTCTGATTCAATTCAGCTGCACCCAGGAGATGTTACCTGTTCCCAGGCTGAATTAAAAAAAATGTGCAGTCCAGTCAATTATGGACACTGAGAAAAGAGATAGGAATAAAGGAAGATCAGCTGCTTCAGAGTCATCCTTGAAGCAGAGACATTAATGAGAAATGATCAAGCGTGCTTACTTTACCTGCTGAAGTGAGAGAGAGGTATACACACCACAGTACCCTCTAATAAAGAAAAATCATGTCATGACCGCAGGTACCTGAAGTAAGGACACAAGTTGTAGGAGGAACCTCAGTATCAGGTCTTACACATCAGGCAACTGAATGAGACAGAGGGGAAAAATGTGTTCATGGAGAGAGGTAAGTGCACAAATATGAAAGGAGAAATCATGTGTTAAGTGTATCCTGGGAGAGAAAAAGGCAGCAGCATTCCACCTACACAAGCTTTTAATCATACAAAACCAATTTGAGCTTGTTCCTTTCACATGCAAGGTCTGCAGTGCAACCTAATACAGTTACCTACTGGAGAGCTGGGGAAAAGAAAAAAGTAATAGTTGTAAAACTTCCTTGGTTGCACTGACAGGGTAGAGTAGCACAACAACAAACAAACAAAGAAGCGAACTACTTCATCATTCCAAAGCTCCAAATCAACATCTGTTGGCACCAGGCATAGAAACAGTAAGGGCTAAAACCTAACAATAGATCAGCTACAGATTCAGATTCTGCCCCAAACAGAACTCCCTGGCTTGTAGCACTTCATCCCAGAGCTTCAGAAAGCAAACCTCCACCACAGCACTGAGACCTGGCTCTTTCATGGGCAGACAAAGCCAAAACAGAAGCAAACAAATCAGGCAATAACTCACACAACTCGTGGGTCATAAGCCTACAATAAGACATAACCAATACCCAAAAAAGCCAGGATATAAATGACAGATCAGGGCAGAAGTGGAGGAGAAGAGCTGAATGCAAAAGAGCCAGAAACAGAGCATAGAGAAACAGGCAAAGTAGTTTCATAAAGTATGTTTTAGACTTTTCACAGTAGCTTCTTTTCAAGTGATATTTCTTTCTCCGTATCCTTGCATGCACACATATCAGGTAGAAACAGAAGCCTATTGAACATCTTTTCATTTCTACCCTACTATCATACATTTCTCTTTCCTGGGGGACAAAAACAAGCTCCATGAGGGATTTTCCCATGCATGAAATGTGTTTGTAAAGAAATAGTATCACAAGAATAGCTGTTTAAAAGACTGTGCACTTTTGATAGGATCATCCCATGTTACCACGTTTTTATTTCTTAGCAGCCACAAGCAGTAAAATACAGAAAATTCCATATATATAATTCCTGCATTAACAGTATTGTTAATACTGTTCAAGGTATATTTGCCTCCTTCACACATCTTGGCAAAATGTGCTGAGATACACAGATTAAGCATCTTTTACTGCTGTTGTGATCATTAACCAAGTGCATTAGGCAGGCTACCTGAAGTAATTTTCTTTCACTACTGTGTTATTAAAAGCAAACAGTGTTATATTGAGTGATAAAGTTAGGAGCATAACATCAGCCAGATAAGAAGTTTGCTCTGAAGAGCCTAGACACCTATATTTTTAGTGATAAAATTAATTTATCGCTCTCTATGATTCATGAGCAACCAGTATTACCTTCAGAGTCCTCCTGTGGAACAACTTCCTATGTGTGGCAAAGCAGTAAAATGCATTGCATCTCTCCCTGGGCTCCAGTTGGGAAGCAGATTCCTTGCATCAGAATCATTTCAGAGGCTCTGTATTTCCCACATATCTGTGCAACTTCATTCACATAAACTACCTAAAAATAACTTTTTTTTTGTGACATTCTTCCACCGTGCTGCAGCAGACTAAAATGCAGAACTAAAATGAATGCAGCTCATTTACATCAATAAATTGGAAGCTTTGGACTAAGTTTTGGTTTTCCTGTATAAAAGTGTTACTAGACACATTACAAATTTTCCAGACACTAATGGTTAGGCTCTTTAAAGACCTTAGCACAAAAAGGTGGTGGATTTTTTTCCAAGGAATATTTCTGAAATTTGTTATTGGGTTTCGCATTGCCAAGGTGATTTTTAAATTATTGTTAATAAGATGATATTTTAAGATTAATTTTTAAGGTATTTTTAATAAGGGAATTATAGTTTTAAAATAGGGTAATCTTAGTTATTTGCAAACTATCTAGATGTTAACTTATAGTGCCTATTTTTTGACAAGATTAACATATTTAAGTGTTGATTTACAATATTTTAAGCACAAATCAAAATAAGATAATGTTGAATTATATTCAACAAAACCCAAATCTTCAACAATTAACTGCTCATAAGAAAGTAAAAAAAGAAAAAGTTACATGATCCTTTCTGAATAGAGAAAGACAGTGCTCAAAAACTACAAAGGAAAAAATTGTTTGAAAATTCTCAGACCAGAACCTGTTTTGACATGACATCTGGTGGAATGGAGTTTCTAATTAAAAGAAGTCCAAATGAATGTCAGAGTCAACTAATTATTTCATCAGCCAATTAGGGGAACCAGTGATTTCACAGAGAGATTACAAAATCAATGAAGGGGGAACTAAAACATTTTGATTTAAAGTGTTTCTAATGGTAATTGAAGGGCACATTTGTCACTGGCTATGTATCGTTAGGCAGCCCTTCTTGGTTCCCTCTGCTCGCTGTAGCAGCAGAATATGGCCATGGTCAGGCTTATCTGAATGAGCAGGTACCAGCGGCTCTCTGCTGGCTGTCTTCCTGTCCTCCACAGCTGGGACATTCTCATTAACTATATGTGCTAAACTCCAGGATTTTTCTTGCTGAACGCTCACCTAGCACAGCAAAAGAAAAGAGGGATTGTTTTTCTGAGTTGAAAATTGGGGAAAAGAAAAACTAGAAAGACCACCTTTTGCCTTGAGTGCCCACAGCAGTAAGCACAAGTAGGTGAACACACAGGAAGCAGATGTAATCCACTACTTAATTTAGACCAAGACTTTGCCTATTTCATACCACTGCTACAAGGCTCATTAAAGTTTTATTTGCCCAAGGGTAATTAACTATGCACAAACAAATCCTTTGATGCATAGTACCATGGTCTTCAGATATAAGTCCCCCACTTGACTTGTCTCCCTGCTCAATCAGCTTCTAGTTGCTTGAATACTAGTGCTCCTTACTATAATAAATCAAACTAGTGAAGTAGAAAATCAGATGGCAACCAAACCCTTCATATTAATTTTAGACGCCACCAACTTAAAATGTGCGTCACAGACGAGCATCTTTCTAATCTGTCTCTGCATTTAGCATAGCTGAGACAAAGGACCTATCTCAAAAGTACCCTGTTCCTGTCTTAAGTGAGAGCATGCAATTGCACAATTTCTATGGACTAGGTCAATGGTATATATAAATGCTTCATCAGCATGCTGAGATCCGAGCTAATGAGCTAATGTCCAGGCTGCTCCATCACAGGTGGGTCCATTCACCACGTGACCTTTTATCCTAATGCTTCAGCAGCAGCTCCCAGCTCCCAGTAGAATGTTTGCATACCGACTCAAAACTGGGACATGTGCAGTAGGGCTGATGGCACAGCAGCCATCTGTCTTCATCTGTTTTGTTACACAGGAATGGTCATGATCCAATGGGAGCGATAAAGTCTGAAAAGATAATAGCATGCTGTGAATGTTAAGCACATGTCCCACATGCCCCCTATGCTAGCTCATATACGTGTGACTCAAATCCACTCACAAAGCAGAAGAGCATGTAATAAGACTTATAAAATATGCAGATAGTCAGTTAAAAAAAAATAAAGGCTGTAATTTCTTTTGAATAAGGCCAAAATTTGGGCATTGAATTAGGATTTCTCCAAGTGTAGGCATTTCTTCTGCTTTGACTAATTTGACTTGTTAATTTCTAGTCCATACACTGGTATTTTCCAAAGTTTCTTTATCACTTAGAATATGAGCTTTATTCTCATCCAGTTTTGATGGTATCAATTCAAGACAAACTCACTGAAATGAAGTTTGCTTTAGGGACAAAGACTAGAACATAGAGACATGGAAATATAATTGGTAAAATGGATTACTAAAAATTTAAAAAATGCTGTGAAATTCTAACATACAGTTTCAGTTAAATATCAGTTTTTATTTAATCTAATCTTATTTTCTATGAATAAAAAGTGGGTTTGTTATCAACAGCCTAGTACTGGGATTGAAATCTAGATAGGAAAAATATTTCTTCCTTTTGGAAAAGCAAGTACAACTACAAACAGCATTTCAAGACTGTAACTGGTAGAGAGTGCGTATGAATGGGCATTTTCACATCATTGTAGTCTTAGTGGACACTTGCATTCACCTTCTTTTCTGTGGGCCAGGATTTCAGAAGCCAGTACAAAACTCGGGGTCTTATTAAGATGTTTCAGTTTGTACTCAGTGGCAACCCAAACATGTGGTGGGATACTTTGAACTACTCCAACAAATACTCCAGTCAAGAGATAGTAATCTCCAGGAGACGACTTGTGTATCTTTTGTGTGCATAAAGGATAAAAGGACTCTTGGAGCTGTTGCCCTCTCCTTGTTAACTAGAGAGTGCTTAGATCCCTATGTTACACTACATTAGTATCTATATCATACAGGCAGGTAAATGATTCTCATATACCTTTACATGTTAATTCCACAGAAGTCAGTGGCAAAAATTTGTTGTACCTGAGTGACAAAAAAGGATAACCTTCTAGATGTGAGAAAAAAATGTTTAGTTACAGAAAAGACATTTGCCTATTTTGCAAAACGTGTTTCCACCTCCCAAGTTCAAAATTCTCCAGCCACTCAAGAAAACACAAGAATATAATGTTTAAGAGAAAGACCTTCACCTTCAGTTTATGAACAAATGGTAGATGCAGATACAGACATTTTTCCAGATGAATGCCAGTGGTAGGACCTGACTGATACACTCCTCATAGCTGCCCCATCATTTACTGAGGGCTCCGAAAGCAGATGCTCACTAGAAACACAGAGGGATTTTTAAAGTGGATTCTAAAGTCTGCCCTTTCAAAATTTTTCCATTTATTTTGTAAAATGGCCATAAAGTCCCTGTAATGGACTCACATTTAAATCTGGTGCCATTATTTTTCCTACTACTGCAATACTTAGACCTTTATCATTGCCACTGGCAAGTTTTCAGTGCTATATTTTAATTAGAGAGAAGATAAAATTGTGAATGATTTTAAGAGAATCTTTTTATTAGAAAGACTTCCTATATCTCAAATAATAAAATGCTCAGGTTTGTCATATTGAACAGAGGAAACCTGTAACAAAGTTAATTTTATTGACTTATACTTGTCTGCATCATCACACAGACTGGTGGTTTTCAATCTACGCTTGCAGGACCCCTGGGAGCCTCTTGAGCTTCTTGTACAAGATACATATGCTCTGTGCACAGCATCCCATAAATCTAATGGAACTATATTGACAGCTGTAAATTAAATCCCATAGCACTAGACAGTGCCGCAAAAGCAGAAGTTTAAAGCCTCAAATAATTGTAATGACCTTCTGGCCATGGGCTTAATGATCATTACACTGAAGACTGAGTAGAACTCACAATTTCTTGTGCTGTGGGGAACAGTGGTACTACACAAGTCACATTGTATTTTTGCCACAAAAATCACCAACATTGACACATATTAACAAAAAACAAGAGTCTGGATGTATCTGTGGAAAGCCATTCACCTCTTTTCTACAAATAAAGGCCTTCTAATTCAGGGCTGGCCTGGGGCAGTCTTCTGCTACCTACCTGCCCAAGAGAAAACAAAATCATTGTTAAACATATGTGTGAATTCAAAGAACCAGACCAGGGTTTTATCAGAGTATTGAGAGCTAAGACGTCAAACCATCAAATACAGTCAAATACATCAAATAATATACAGTTACTGCTGTATCCACAAAAAAGCCTTGACATCACTCTTCAGTATTCATCATCTCTTTAGTAGCTTTACAAGAGCTCTACTTGTACTTTTTCTATCTTGGTTTTGCTCAGAAATATCACAAAAGTAATTTTAAATAAGATTTTTTTTAACCAGCTATTGGCAATGTAAGAAAGTAAAATACTTTTGCAACTCTGCATATATTTTAAATACATTTTCACAGCTTGCCACAGTTTTGTTTCACTTAGCTTAAGGTCAGAAGAATGCATTAGATCAACTAGTATTGCTTCTTATGTGTATCAGGACACTACATTTCATCCATTTCTCCCTCCACTGAACCTGGCACTTTGTGTTTCTAAGTGTGCATTTTATCTGTTCCAGAAAAGCAATTGCTGTTCATCAGAAAACATAAAAGAGACCATCCAGTAGCTTCTTGATTTTCTTTTTCTAATTCTTAAGCATCCTCAGCATTAAATAATTTTTTCCTCTCTTCATTTTTTAACAGGAGCAAGGCAGCAGCTCATAGCTATGCTGTTTCGTTGTAGACATTGAAGAACCTTGTGATACTGAGTGTCCATTTCATCAAATTACTTCAGCTTTATCGACAAGCTAAGGAAATTCAAGGGTCCAGTACTTTCCCCTTCTGCCTTAGCCCCACACACACACATACACCCTCCCTGACACTGCAAAGCCAGCACAAGCACCCAGAACAACTGTTCTCGTCACCTGTCCCTCAGCTGTCTTCTCTTTTCTGTCTACATGGTATTTGACAAGTTGGGTGGTGAATCAGTCTGAAATGGCCTGGTCCAAAAGAAAGAGAAGAATCAAGGGAGGAAACAATGCAGAGACTACAGATCTGGAAAGGGTAATCTTGCCTTTTTCAGCCATTGCTCTGGTTTATGCCAACTTCATCTGCTTGTGCAATGGTGAGACAAAGCCCTCTGCTCAGATCATCATTCTTATTTTTTTTTTTTTTCAATTTCTCTTCTCAGATATTTCAAAATCACTCTTCAAGAATGTGTTCAGGAGGTAAAGGTCATGTAGGAGTATGACTCCTGTTATTGGCACTTGACAAAGTAAAACCACCTACCTCCTGGTATTCTTTTGTTCTGATATAGATTATTCTCTTTACATGGTCATAGTTCTCATTCACCTTTTCCACAGTACTGGACAAGGACTCGGGTTGCATTGCTTTTACATTACAGTGATTTTTGAGGTTATCTACCTTCCAAGAGTGGGTCCCTCTAGCAATGACATCCTAAATTACTTAGAAAATATAAGCATATCCTGTAAAAAGAAATGTATGCTCACCTTTCTCATATTAGACCCACTCTCACAGATGTTGTTTAATACATTTAACATGGAGAATAATTTCTTGCCTGGATATACATTTTTTGAAATATTTCACCTTGCCTTTAATAATTTTCATGCTATAATGAAGGCAGAAATAGAAAATTAAGTGTCATAGAAGGCTGTTTTTCTTTTGTGGAGAAATCATTGCATCATACATGATTATGAAAAATATTTCCTTCCTCTCATATTTACTTGCTTTTCTCCCATTCGAAAACTGTTGCTCATGTACCTGAATGATGAATTTTCCCTACTGCATGTGGATAGCAAACTGCAGATAAAATATTCATAGCAAATATTCATGCCATCCTTGAAACTGTGCAAGGATGCACAGTTAGAACTGCATTGTTACAAATGCAGAGTACAAGTTTTGTAGACAGTTTTGGAAAGAAATTGCTAAGGAGGCTTACAGACCAGCACAGTGCAGTCACAACTGCTAGGGTGTAGATGAAAAAGTGTCTCATCTCTTTTCAGTTACATCAGGCATTTAAAAAGGTTGATCAATAAACCAAAGTGACTGCTTTGTGTTCCACTTCCACAGCGAGTGAAAGGAAACAAAAAGAGCAGTTTTATTGGATAACCAATGACAATTGTTCCTCTTGTGATTAATGTTAGAATACCTTTAAATCAAGGGGATTATGTTTGTCTAGAGTTTATGGTTTGGCTTTTTGTTCATTTGGTCTTAGGTCTTTTTCCCCACACCACTCTGTAACAACTGCAATTTCACATTAGTCTGACTTGTTAATTATTAATCAGGTTTATAGGACTCCTTTCAACTAGACATTCTCTGATTAAAAGCTCTTTTGATGGTGTTAATTTCTAGACATGGAAGTTTTTTAAAAGGTAAACCTATGCCTAAAGATTATGTAAAATAATCTGGTACAAGTCACTGAAAGTAGCATTTTAATGGAGGTTTGCAGTGATTTTGTTAGTCTTTAAATAAATCTTGGGGAGGCAATCAAGTGTTATGCATAATTTACATGAAAAGTCAATGTCTGCTGGCACCACCTTCAAACATATTTTGACAGAAACCATAAACTACGCCTAGAAAGGAAAAGTTCAATCAAAGGACCAGGACTGAATGAGCAAAATAAAAATGTTGCCATGGAACCTGTAAGAACTGAACTGTTCCTTCTATTCAGTTCCTAGTGCACAGATGTGTAGTGCACAGCAGGGGAAATGGCTCTTCCTGGAACTAAACTCACAACTGTCTTACCATTCTGTTCAACTAAGCAAATTCTTTTGTTCCTCACTGAAATGTGTTAGGCAGGAGAAGTACACAGGAGTATAAACTGCTCCTCCCTGATGAGAAAACTGTTTCACTCTTCAGGGCTACAAAGAAATTTTACCAGTACAAGATATAAGACAGAAAAGGGATGAGAAGCGCTGGTCTGACTATGTGAGGATTTTGCACTGCTTTCTATTAAAGTAATGGGATGGGATTTGTAGACAGAAAATATCTTTTCATTAGAAAAATTGATAAGTAGGAGAAAAAGGCAAATAAGAATGACACCTTTATGATCTAGAGAGTTTGTTAAGAGATACGGCCTCTTTACAAATTTTTCCTTGTTTCCACCTTTTTTCCCAAAAAAAATCCAACATCCCATCCACACGGAAGCAAATTCCACATAGGCTCAAAACCAATGGTGAAATCTCTAATGGACATAACACATTGTCAAAGTCAAACTTTTAACATTTTGTTGCTCACTGGCTTACATGTAGAGGAGCAGATGAGTGTCCTCTTGTAGTGAAAAGGCTTCCAAAGGTTTTGCAGTGTTCTGTAAAATTAGTTTCACATTATTCCTTCTCACACAATGACAGGAGACAGAGAATGGGAAAAAAAATGGGTTGAACTTGTGAATCAAAGCAGTAGCCTACTTTAAAATTAAGAAATAATTGTAATAAAAGAGAGTGGCATACTACTAAATCGAGCAATAATGACTAGCCCTAGAAGTTGAAATGCATCAATGCAGAGTGGGACTCTCCCTCCCCATTAACTCTCATTACACGAAAGTATATGCCTGTAATACTTTTAGTATGGTCGGGCAGTTTCAAAATATCAGGAAGAAGGCCTGCTTCTAGGTGAACCAAGTGTGTCAGTCTCCCAGATTGCAGATACATCATTAACGTGCATCATCTCCCAGTGTGCTCAGCAGTTTGCCACCTGGGATAGACGTTATCACATTCTCACACAATTCTGCTCAGCTGGGAGATGAGACAAGACATTCAATTAACTTCCAAGGGAAATATTTTAGACTATGGTTTAATTACTGGGGGTACTGAAGTCCACTGTTCTAATTACCATTGTAAGGAATGTTCTGAAAATCAGAATTTTAGATCAATAATGTCTTTTCAATGGAAGTTTAATATCTGAATATCTTTGGCTTGGAATAGCTAGATAATTTGGTAAACACTTTGCATACATTTTAGGTTTTATATACATAATGCAAACCTACTGTGATATATAACAGACATCTCAGGCTTTTAAGAGAATCAGCGTATGAAAACATAAGATCAGATGTCATTACAGCACTTTCTGAATTTCTCAATTAAGTAGATAGATACATATGTAAATACTTAGAATTGTTCAAGCTGGCCGAGGGAGGTGATTGTCCTGCTCTGCTCTGTACTGGTGAGAACTCATTTCGAGTCCTGTGTGCAACCCTGAGCACCACAACTTAAGAAGGGTATTTAGATATAAGAGACCCTCCAAAGGAGGGCTGCAAAGATGGTGAAGGGTCTAGGGGGGGAAGCTGTAAGAGTAGTGGCTGAGGTCACTTGGTCTGTTCATCCTGGAGAAGAGGAGACTGAGGGGAGACCTCATTGCAGTCTACAGCTTCCTCCCAAAGGGGAAGCGGAGGGGCAGGCACTGGTGACCAGTGACAGGACATGAGGAAATGGTACGAAGCTCTGTCTGGGGAGCTTTAAATTGGATATCAGGAAAAGGTTCTTCCCCCAGAGGGTGACTGGGTAGTGGAACAGACTGCCTGGGAAAGTGGTCACAGCACCAAGCCTGACAGAGTTCAAGAAATGTTTGGACAATATTCTTGGGCACATGGTGTGACTTTTGGGTATGGTCTTGTGCAGGGCCAGGAGTTGAACTTGATGATTCCTTTGGGTCCCTTCCAACTCAGAATATTCTATGATTCTAAGTATTTTTGACACAACACAAGTCTGGTCATATAAAAACAAGACCTTGACCTTATTCAAAGCCACAGTGAGCTACTGGGAGATAAACAGCACATCTGTAGGAAGAAAAGTTATAGATTTGTAGATGAAAATGGAAACCTGAGTGTAAATTAGAAAACTCTGAAATGGAATATTAAATTTATCAGTCACCTAAAATCTACTCAAAATTTGCCAGTTAGCCTGTAATCACAATTTATATGATAAGAAAAGAAACTTTGCATATTACAAAAGAGGGAAAGAGGATGAAATTGTATCAACTGCAAAATGACAAAGAATCAGTTAAGAGGAAGTAATCATTCATATTTCATGAAGATGACTCCTACAGAACTAAAAACTAGCTATTCAGTACAAATAAATACAGAATTCCTAATTTTTGTCTCAATGACTGCTTATGCCCTCAGCTTTTTCTTTCTACTGTTTTCAATACAGGAGATCCAAATCCATGGAAGTTGTCCTGTTAGCACAGCTCATATGTTAGGAAACAGTCTGTTAAATGTTGCCATAGGGAAAATGAGAATGGAAAACAATAGCTAAAAGCCAGTAAAAGGGGAAATTCTGTGTGAGACTGTTTTGCACTGAACATTACAATACATACTGGAGGAGCATTGGACATTTTCTATGGGACTTGTGAAACTAAGTGCTCTTTTCAGGTGACTTAGTTTATTTGCGAAGAAATGCTCTAATAACTTGTATGCTTAAATAAGGTTGGAAGCATGACCTTTTGTGTGCATAGAGCTGAATAATGTCACTGACAGAGATAAATGTGGATTAAACTCTGCCAAAAGTTGTCCTGAAGAAACTGGGACACACAGGAAGTTCTATGATAGGGAGATTAATTTCAGACACAAACAAAAAAAGTATATCTTATAATGCACACAACACATGAATTCCCAAACTTGTGTAGGGTTAATAATCTATGCAAGCCTTTCAGTCAGTTAGCAGCATTACCTGGAGTAAAGTGCTAGCTGATGTTAGGGGAGTGACATTGTACCTGAAGAGTTTGAGTCTCTCAGTTACAGAGTTAAAACAAAAAAATTCAGAGACTGAATTCAGAAGTGAACCCCTGTGTCCTATATGTATACACTACAGTAATTGTAAGCAACAGTTGGTGTATTACCTCCTTAACACTTTGCTCAATAGTGTGACAATTCTGTATTTTTCTGCTAACAGCATATGATTCTGGAAGACTGTGCCTGCCGTTTCTTTGTGCCTGCAGTAGTTTCATTATTATTGTAACCACATACATATTTTCAGTTGCTACCAAAATTTTTCTGTTGCAAATTCTCTCTTCACTAAAATATATACTTTATCCACTTGGAGCTAGAGGCATTTGCCCTCCTTGCAAGTGCTGAAGACTGTTAAGCTTCATACACATAAATACAAATCTTAAAAAAAAAAAAGAAAAGGAAAAGCATCACAGAGAATTATTCTTGAAAGTCAGAGACAGAGCCTAAGACAGAGAAAAGTGCCACACTTCTCACTTCTCTCTCTGCCATTGCAAAGCTTTTCTTTGGAACCTAATTTAGCACAGAACAGCTTGACTTTGTGCCTTGATAAAGACTTACTGTACCCATTTCAGCTTCAGGCTCTGCAGCCCTCCCAACAGAGCTCCACAGCTCCCATTAGGCCATAACATCCTGTACTTGGGTACTAAGGGTTGCAAATGGGAATGGACAAAAAGGGTTGAATTTTGAGGCATTCAGCAGTAAGCACCTAATTGCTAGGTTAAGGTAGTGATGCAAATGGACTTTTGGTTTAATTTCAGATTTTAGTGTAAAATGAAATTAAAAGTGACAAAGTTTTTTTTTAAATTGCCCTTTCTTAAGTTGTTTAGAAAGTGACCTTAAAGGAGATTTCCCATGGTTATTTCTTCCCCTTCATGATTCAAAAAAACCCCAAAACCAAAAATCCCAATCAAACCCAAATAAGCAAATAAAACATAAATCTGAAGAACAATCATATTTGCAGATTTAAAGAAAAAGCTTTAATTATAAGGGAATCCAGTTGCAGACTTTGCTTGCCAACACCAGATGACGCTTGGATCTGCCTGCAGAATGCACATAAGGAAGAAGATATTCTGGAAAATTCACAGTCTACAAATATTCTTCATTAACAGACCTTTTTTCCTCACTTCATATCAATCAAAAGCACACTGGGGTGTTCGAATGGCCTGTGAGGATTCATTTTGGCTAGAACTGGGCTGGAGTTTTCTGAAATCTAAAGATTAAATATTGAAATAACATCCCAGCTATCTTTAATTTTACAGGATGTTGAAACGAATTCAAGAGAGATAAGATTCCTGACAGCAGGATTGCAAAATCTGCTTACAGTAGGATGCCTAAACAGAAGGAAGTTAGAAATAACATAATCAGTTGCCTATCAGACTTGGGAACCACTGTAGGTCTGGGAGGACTGCAGTCAGAATTGTTACGCCTGGGGAATTTAACAGGAGTTTTGTGCCTATGAATGGTTACTGTAGAAAAAGCAATTCAAACTGCTCTTCACTCTCACTCAACACTGATGTGATAAACCACAGGCAGAATATGAACAATGATAAGATTTCAAGTAAAAAACAATATGAAGACAGAAACCCAAAACCTCGGGATGAGGCAATTTTCAATAACTAGGGCCTGGCCAAATGAGACATTGTTGCTGCAACTGTCCCTCAGCTCCCTACAAACATCCGACAACAAACATACACCTTCGGGTGGTCCCACCGGAAAACACAATGTGGAATCAGGATGTCACGAGTTAAACACAACTGCTAAAATGAGCAAGTTTCCTAGCAAGAACCATATCTTTTCAGCTGAGCCAAAATCCCTGAGGTAGCTAGAAGCTTAGGGGAGCCTCTGGCTCTCATGCTAAACCACATTTCTTTTCCTCCATTCTAGCCTGATTCCCTGGGTTGCTCGAGTATGTCCCACTGAGGGCTAGGAATAAAACTTCCAATTGAATTCTGTATTTGGCAGGTTGCCAAGGCAGAGAGCAGTGAGCTACTCATAGGGACCCATGCTTTCTGAGAGATACACATATTCAAATCTTCTTGAATTTTCCTCTCTCTCTCCCCTTAAGGTAACTGAGAACATCAATGTCTTACAGGATTAATACTTGTAATCTTACCTCAATTCTTATCAGGTTTTTACAAGACCTATCAGGATTTTAAAAATGTCAATTTCTGTTTCAAAGGTAACCTAATCTTTCACATATTTAGGTGTTAAAAACAATTAGCTACTGTGGATAAATCCCATTCAGTCACAAACAGTCAATCTTTTTTTTTTCTATTTTCAGTAGCATTTAAAGTGACAGGTGATTAAACAGTGACTGAAATAAAACACCGAGGACTCTGCAAATAAACAGAAATTCTTGATCTTAATTTCTAAAAAAAATCGGTATTTTTATTTAAAGCAGGTGACACATATAGTCCAGCATGTCCTATAATGTGTCAAATATGACAATAAATGCTTTCTCTTACAGAAATAGCCTTTTAACACAAATAAATATGTTGCCTAAAAGCTCAGAAATTGTTTCCCAGCAAACCTCTTCAATGTTAGATCCTATATCCACAACAGTATTACTGTTGTAAACAAAAACTAATGTCCAAATGATGCTCCAGGAGTGTCCACTTCTAGTTTCAGTAAGATATAGAGAAAAGGCAACCAAGGAAGGCTGTACATTTTTGACAAGAAGGTCTAGTGGCTGTTGCTCTGCCATCAGCATGATGACACATCAGCAGACTGACATCATTTCTCACACCCACACAACAGTCCTACCAGCAGTGAAGTGCAGAATTCAGCTTGTTTCTGCCAGCCTACCACTACAGTGGATCATTGTAGCAGGTGGGAACCTCTGACAAGAGTTTTTCAGTGATGGAGATCTGCTGTGTAGTCTGCTCGTTCATATGCCTACCTTGTCTGCTGTTTCTTAAGCTGACATCTCAGAGCAATCTGGAAGAAATATAGAGAGGAGATGAGTTGCTTTTTCTGTTTTTCTCTGACAACTGTTATCTTATAATATTATTTTCAAGTTCTAATATTAAAGTTCTTTCACACTGTTCTACTGCTTATTGTTCCTCAAATAAACTGAGATGTATTTTGCTTTCCCATTAAGCCACTGGATATATTTAAAGCATAGACAGTATGGCTCAACCTGAATTTGTTCAAGGCAAAAAATATTAACATACTATCTGCAAAAAGTGTGTTTTTATAAATATAAAGTTTAGTGATAAAAAATTCCCATAATGCCTGATTATTTAATTTGCATGGTTTGAATAAATTTGTGACCCAATGAAAAGACACAGAGGTTGTTTTGGAATTTCTTTTTACCATTAGCTATGGATGGAACCTAGCTCCTGGTTTTGGAGTTTAGTTGTTTGGGATTTTTTTCAGTTTTTTTGCCTTTTTTACTGTGGTTAATCCTGCTAATCAGTTCACCAGTGGGGTCAAGATTAAATGGTGTGGGAGAACATAGTCACAGGCTTTTGCTGATAGTTTATTTAAAAGAGAAACCTACTGTCAGGTAAAATAGACTCACACACTTGAGAGTGTCCCAGTTCGGTTGCTACAGGTTTGGGGTTTTTTTTAGAGTACACCTATTGACTCCCTTGTATTTCTCTGTCTTGAATTATCTACAGGAACGTTTGTCACCTTGCTTTTGCCCAGGAACAGCTGGGATGTTGTGGGCAGTGCCATACCTCTTCTTTCTTGGGAGTCACCACTTTCACTGGGAAATTCATGGAGCTGCAAGGCATAGGGATTTCTGTTGAGGACAGTCAGATAAGCACAAAGCATGAACTGACATTCAGTCAGTAGTAATGATATGAAGAAAAAAAAAAAAGGCACATTGAAAGTCCTCACAATGTTAGAAGAGTATTCACCTTGCACAAGTAAAAGCAGAAAGTTATAGAAGTTAAGCTAGACTTTTCATCTCTTGTGCATTTGCACTGTGATGTAACTTTAACTAAATTACCACATTTTATTGTTTCCTGTCTCATTCAATGAACAAGGAGTTGCTCAGTCTGTACGTATAGCCTCTGGTTTTATTCTCTACACATCAGTTAAGTCTTCACTGAATATAGAAATGATTAATTTCTGTATGGATGCCTCTTGCAGTTTAAACACTTTGTTAAAATGTATCACAATCATCAATAAATATTTTGTTTTTGAGAGTGGACAACATATCCATCTTACAGGTAGATAAAGGAGTCATAAAGAAATTAACACTCAGTGTATGTTATATTAACCCATTCAAATCACAGCTTTAAACTATTTTGTCTACTTGTACCAGAAAGTTCAATTCTAGTTCTTCATAGCTTGCAAATATTTCTTTTTGGAAAGGTAAAATTCCATTATCAATGTACTTCCTGTGCACTATTTTCCAGATTAAAAACCCTGGAAAAGAAACCAAAACTATTCTTACGTGGCATCATACTAACAGCTGCATAAGTCTTCAGGTTGGACACATTGGATCTCCCTCGCAGGCTTGTAACTCTGGAGCTAACAGAGTGTCTTATATGAAAGTAATCTTTCTCTGCACAGACATTAGAGGAGACAGGGAAACTTCATCACTGGGGCTTTCCACATGTAACTGTCTGAAGTGCTTTATAAATATGAATGAGTTTCTCTTGTGAAACCAGGCAGTATGAATCACCTCATCCCATAGCCAAGGTAATGAAATGCAGATATGCCTTTTAAATTCCCCAAATTATTGAAAGGGTCCTTTAAATTTGCAAGTCCAGTCTTAATTTTCCAGAGCACTTTATTTTTTTCTTTTTTATTTTCCCACATTCTTTCTTGGTTTGAAAGATACTCCCACTGAAATCCATTGTGTTTGTGAACCAGCAGCATGTCTAAGGATCTTTTCCCAGAAATGGTCCTTAGACCACTTGAAAAACTGTTGAGTATACCATTAGAAATAACTTATGCCATAGGTGTCACATACAAAATCCACGGCCAAGGACATGAAAGAAACCGATTCTCTGGTGTGACATTTGGCAGCTTTGGTCATGAGGCTGAATGTGCCTCAGCCATAGACATTTGTTCCACCTACTGCACCAGTCAGGGACAGTAGGAATCTAGCCTGGATACTTTGTTAATCAGATACATTCTCCTTGCTTGCAGTAGCGAGGTGTCCTGAAGAAGTTGGTATTTCTTCTTTCATTGAAAGCTCCCTGAATGATCCTCACCAGCATTTAATTTGGGTATATCTTCCCCATTTAGAAACAACTCACATTCTGCTTTTGCCAAAATCTTAAGTTCGTTGTAGGGTGAAATACTAATTTGGTGTGAATATGATCTTTTGCTTTAGAAACATACTAATATCTTTGCTGATATCTTTGTTCTGACTCTGAAACAATATAAAATTGATCTTCACAATATTTTAAAAAGAACAGTAATGAAGGTTGAAAGTCTTCTTTAAGAATTAATTACATATTTTAAATAAATTATATTAAATCTGAAATTCTTTCTTAATGGAGGCAAAATTCTCACTCCTTTTAAGCACTGATGGAGCTCAAAGGACATGTGGAAAAAGGACAGAAGAAAAGAAAAAGATAAAAATTTAATATTAAAGATCTTCTGAGATCTTCCAGGAAAACAAACAAATGAACAAACAAAAAATTGCAAGTAATACAGTAAAAAAGCAAACGAGAAATGCTATCTTCATGTATATAAGCTTAAAATAATACCATATAGAAATAACTCATTGAAATAAGTTAGTACAAATAAAATTAATGATTCTAACTAGATTTGAATCTAATCACACCATCTAACAATGAAGTCAGGAAAAAATTAATTGACTCAGTCTAATTAGAGAAAGCGAAAACATACACAACTCTTTCCCTCGACCTGTCAATATTTATCACAGTTCTTTCAGTTCATCTCTGCACACAACAGCAACAACTGGTAAAAGAAAAAAAACAGCAACAAAAATAAGCATCCATCTCTCCCAACACTACTTTTTAATCACCCAGTGCCTGAAAAAGTTGGCTGAAACATTACCAAAAGACTGAATTTTTATTTTCATTTTTATATGAAAAGAGACTGAGATACTTTTGTTTATATATTTTTCCCTTTTTTGTTTCCTTTCTGGGGTCTCTAGTATCTTCAGGCTTGTGATTCTGTGCAGGAGGACCTGTGGCTGTAGACCTTGGATGCTCACTCAGCAGACAGAAAATTCGGCAGCTTTCTTTGGCTGTGTCACCATCAGTTTCTTAAAGCCAAGCTGTTTACAAAACATGTATAAACATCTTGTTTTAATAGACTTTAGGATTTCCCTGTGGCTCTGGAGAGCTTTCAGATTCCTTTGATATGGATGCCATTTTGCCAGATGGAAACTCTTGGCTGTTTCCTAAGAAGTTCATGCCCTTACTAGCCTGAATTAAGTTCATATCTCTAAGCTAAAAAAGTTCCTTTTTCAAATTATCTCAGACTGTGCCCCTCACCCTTCTGTAATAGAAGGCAGTGGAGTCTATCCTTATATTCTTACAAAAACTGCACAAAAATCTGGAAAATGCCATATGAAAGCTACATGGAAGCTTCTGTTACAGTGTCAGGGTCATTTTCTTCTCTTCCCTCCCATCCCCAACGTCATTACTATTAGGACCATCTTGGTTTTGGCTGACGTGCAGAGGAGCCTTTTAGACCATTTTCCCCTTTTCCTTGTGCCCTCTACTTGATTCTTTCTGCAGCACTCTTCCTTAGAAATAATAATAATTTAAAAAAAAGGATTCTTTTTCTTTTAATTAAAAAGTATTGAACAAGGTTAGCTCCAGATCTTGCCAGGCATCACTCTGATGATTTGTGCTGGCAATTTATCATCTGAATCATTTGCCAGCAGGGACAAGAGTCCCTGAAACTGACCTCTCCACATCAGGCTGAATTTCGTTACATTATTTTTCCAGTAAAAATTCACTTTTTAAGAGGTGAAGAAAGAGTTATAAATAGATTAGGCACATCTCAAGCCCTGGGGTTCATTGTCACAAACTTAGTTTTGTTTTTTTTTTATTCCTGCCTAGCAAATAGCATTTATCATTCTTCACATTCTGCATATTTTAACTAATATGAGCACCAGACTTCAAAATTATTTGATCACATTTTATCACCATGAGTGCTAATATCACTCCTAATTAAGCACAAAATATCTGAAATATTCTCACTCTAACACTTCAGGAAGTCTAAATGAAAAATTTCATTTAGCATATGAGGTTTGCATTTGTCAGTTTTCTAGCTCCGAAAAATTGAGAAGACTCAGAAGAAAAGATTTTTTTCTAATCATTTCTGTCCTTCCTTTTCACATAGAAATACCTACCTTTCTGATGTTCAGTTGCTTTTGTCTCATGTCCCCAGCAGGACTAGAGAATTCTGCAGAAAGAAAATTAACTAAAAACCCCAAAATTGATCACATTTCTTTTCAAATGCATTAAAACACTTACTTGGTATTCAGTGAATAGCAATACAAGTATGTTCTCATTTACACAGGTAAATAAGAGGTAGGTCATGCATCTTACTATATTAAGTGTTAGCCATTGAACAGAGGGGCTCAGTTCTTCAACTCAGATAGAAATATGACAGAGAACCAAAGCAGGAATATCACACAGTTTTCCACAGAGACAACATAAAATACATGAAGTGCAGTTCTATTTTTGCTTTCTTAAGAGGGGAATCTCAAAAAAATGGGAATGCCAAAATACATGATTTATGATTGAAGTATGATTATTGTCCTCTGTATAGGTCTAGCCTTGGTCCTCAAAGCCTTCACTTAGAGAATGAGTTGCCTTCTCACTATATTTTTTCCCAAGAGGGATTACTTATATTTTAAAGGTGAAGATTATACTGTCCTCTACAAAAAAAAGCAATCTGAGGTCATTTTTATGAGATAAAAGCTGCCATAAAGAGCTTATTTTGTATGATTTTTCTCAGTCAAAGGAAACTCCCATAAGTCAAACTTTGAAATTAATGGAAATTTTGTATTAGTTCCAATGCAATTTAAAAACTCATATACCTACTGCTATCACATGTAGCATTAGAATGTTCTCAGAATTAACCCCAGAGAGGAAATTAGATAATTATAAATATTTTTCACCTGTAAACTGGAGACTAAACCCATTAAATTCCTTTATCATTAAATTCCTGTCACTCACACACACACAAGCGCTCATAGCTGTTTAGGATCACAGCTTGATGCCAGCTGGATCAGCTGCCTTCATGTCACACTATCTTAGGTGTCTGCCATGTAGATACTGAAGTGGTCACCTGTGGCCCGTGTTAAAATCACTTCTGGGATTTTTCATTCACTAACAAAATGGTTTTTTGCCACTTGACTCTTCTTTGTCTGTGTAAATATTATGTGTTAAATTTTGCAATTTCTCAGAGCAACTATCCCATTAAAAATGTCTGTTTTGGTACGCTAAGCTTGTAAAATTGTATAATTATTCAGGGATTAATTATTACAATAAAATAATGTATTCTCTTATTATGTTTGGTAAAACATTAACATCCTGAGGATGTTAGTGGAACTGCAGTTAACATTTACATACAGTATCTGATTGTTGCAACAGAAAACTCTCTGAAAAAAAACCCCACATTTTTCATATACAAGTACAGGATACTGATATATGGTCAGCAAATATCCCACTATGCTACTGCCATGCAGTATGTTTTTCCTGCACTGCTAAAGCAATCTGAAAGTATATTTACTTGGCTCTAGGCTCTGACTGTCCCCTTTATCACAGAGAAGATCGTATTTCTATTGGTCTTCTGCCCTTGGCAACACCATATTTTTGTGTAAAAAGTACTGACATGATCTGAGAGATCAATCCTTGCCAAAACTTTCTTGCAGTGACACAGAGTTGAAGCTATCCGCAGTCAGTGTCCTGAAAAGAACAGCTACAACAAAAATATCCACATGGGAGCACTTAACTTCAGAGCCCAGAGCTAGGTAAGGCTAAGGAAGGTGCTTAGGAGAATATTAAGAAACAGTAGTTTAAATGGATAAAATGCTGCCAGGGCATTTAGTTTTATGGTAACTTTTACAACATATGTATTACAACTATTAAAAAATACCACTATGGAAGGGATTCAATTCCCCTGTTCTTCAGTATCAGTGTGGTTAAACAGAAGAATCAGTGAGACCTACTGAAGAGAAAAATAAAACAAAAAACCCCAATATCTGAACAGGGAAAGCTGAAATCAAGTCATATGTCCCACAATTTGGCTGATTAAAATATTTTGAAACTGAAAAAAAACCCAAAACTGAAGACAGTTGTCAGTGGTCTCCTGAAAATTAATGGAGTGATAGATGACTAGTTTTTTAAAAAAATAAGGTAAAGATATTACAACAGAGGAAAACATCTTGCATCTGTGTTAACATCTGCTTTTTTTTTACCCAAAACCTGAAGAAATTAAAATATATGATTTCTAAAATAATTTCTCAGTGTAGTGTATCATTTCAGCTAACCTTAGTGTTGGAAGGACAGAATGTTCCAAATTTGACACCAATTTTTAAAAAAGGGGCCCAGAAGGAATCCCTGAGTTACAGGCCAGTAAATTTGATGATGCTGCTGGGCAAAATGACAGCAGGCAAAGCGGAGAATGCAATCAGTGGGCACGAAAACACACACTGTACAGAGGAAAACGCCAGTGTGTCTCTTACAGTGGAGAAGGGTGTCTGCCCATTTGTGCTGTCTCTCTCTCTTAGTGTATAATTATGTTATTTTTACATATCCTGTTCTATGTCTTACTGTTGGTAAAATTTACCTGTTGCTGGTCCTTGATTGTAACAAATATCACTCACATTTTGACAATTCTGATGGGCTATTCACATTCTTCCTGTTCTCCCTAGGTGTACATGACACAAATCCAGATGATAAATTCATTGTTTTCCCTCTGCTCTGAGAAAATAAATACATTGTCTCATACCCAAGAGACCACAGTTGCATGTTTTTCATTCTAATAAATCAAAAATTTTCCATGTCCTTCATCCAAGGAAGAAACAGTTCCTTGTGAACTTAAAATGCTCCAACAAGCTAATTTAGGAAAGGCAGGTGTTCTACAGTATTTTTTAAGTTGCCATCAGACAGCAGCCAAAATGCAAACTTTTAGGATAAGAAATGTATGTGTTTATTAACAATGACATTCAAAATTATAGTTTAGACACTTTGGAGAGACATGGCAGATAGAGAAATGCAATAACACATTTGCTTTAGTCATTAAAAAGAAAAACAAATAACCAAAAACATAAGCTATAGCAAACTGAATGTAATTTCAAGTGATTTTTTTTCAGCATGCATAAAATTGCCCTGAAAGTGAAATTCTCTCTTCAATAGAAAAAAAAAATAAAAAAGAAACTTAAGATTTTTTTTTTTTAGGAATGGAAAATTTTAGAATACCAGTCTTCTCATGCAAGACTTTTTACAGAAATTATTTTTCTTCTACAGAAAAAAGTTTTCTCTTGAAATTGTTGAGCATTTTAATTATGTTTGGAATTCTTACTGTGGTTTTCTTCCATCTATTTAGTGAAAATATTAACATCATCACAAATAAAAACTTACATGAAGATTTTCTGAGTCACTTCCCATGTATCTTTCACATCTATTGTTACCCTCAACAGTAAAAACCTTATTTTTATAATATTTATGCAATTATGCTTTGCATTGCTGGTGCTTAATTCTTTATTCAGTTGATGAATGGTATCCATTACTATCTCTGTGAATCTTGAAATGAAAAGATTTTGAAAAGCCAAACAGGTGGTGAGATAGTGTAACTCGTTTATTCTATTTGAATTTTTCTAAATATCCTGAGCTTTGTTTCATTTTCTATATAAGAAATTAGCATGATTCACTTCTTATAACTTCAAGAAAATAGAATCTCAAAACACATCATTTCTGTTTGCAGTGTACAGGACGTATGTACCAAAACTGCTAGTGACAGTGAAATCACTGTAGGAGAGGAATGGAATGAAAACAAATTTAAATGTTATCTGTCTTGCTTCTGAGATAGCTGCCAGAATTTTATATTTTGAAGAATTCTATGTATATCCTTTGGAAATCTTACACTGGCAGTCTGGGTTGTTCTGAAGGGTCAGAAAGCATAATCCTATCCTGTCAGCCCTGTGCCAAGCTTGGTGATCTTGGCCATTTTCTCTGGCACACAAGTTTACTGTGAAGAAAAAAAGGGGACACAGATTCCCTGAGTTCAGTTTTGCTGTGCTTTGCTGTGTCACAGACAGTAAGGTGTTTCTCAGCCTGGCTGAAAAAAACAATGCTTATACTCCAAAAAGAGAGGAAATGCAGGTTCTCTGTTTTGAAAATATCTTCTAGACTAAAGAAATGAAGGAAGGTCACCACAAACAACTGTATGGAATTAATTTCATCTATTACAGAAGGACAGAGAGTTTAAGAATCCCTTCTGAGGTTTGAATAAATGACAAGCAGTATCAAACTTGATGCTTTAATATCAAGTTGCAGCAGCAGGAAAAAGGATATAGAATCAGTAATGTACCAAATTAAGTACATCAAATTAAATGTGACCTCTCATCTCACAATCAACTCAAATTATCTGATTAATTATAAGAATATTGAAAAAGCCTTAATAAACCTAGGCTGCAGGTAAAGAAGGATATTTTTAGTAGCAGGGATCCTTCTGCAAAGACAGGAACACAGCGGTTCCATGTACGAGTCCCCAGCCAGAGCAACCATGCTCCTGAAAGCATGGTGAGGCCCAAGGTCTGTAACCAAACAGCTAAAGGAGAGCAGGATGGTGTTCAAGAACCAAAATGCTGCAAAAAAACATATTGATCTGGTATGCAAAGCATAAACATATAAGGCAGTGTGTGTAGTTCATTGAAACTAGACAGAGGTGTCAAGGATAAAGTCCAGTGATTTGTCTCAGTGGATAAGGTAAATGATATATAAACAACCTAAGCTATAAAAATGAAGGAAAGATTGAAATGTCTTTTGAAGACAAGCTCAATAGGTCTTTACTCAGGGGCTCAATAATCAATAAATGCCTTTCCTGTGAGATGTCACTTACATCTTATTGAGCCTTCAAAAATTGTTTTAACACTTGAATCTTTCATTTAACTTACACCTCACTGCAAAATCTTTTGTAAAAGAAGTGTAACTTCTTTTGGAAAAGGAGTTTCTTATGTTAGAGGCACCTGACAATAGTTTCTATGTTAGAGGTCTAGTTCTCATAGGGCTTTTGTTTTGAGTACTTCCCTTACATATGAACACAGTGTGCAAAGTTCCCAATTGTGTAAATGATGAAGGAAATTCTTGTTTAAGCACCTTCTATACCAACCTTTCCTAGGTGAAAATGTTCAGAGAGTTTTCAAAACAATTAAAAATCAGCCTCAATAGTACTGTTTTAAAATGTCACCAGGGACCTTTTCAGTCACTGCTTTTAACACTAGTTGCCCTGCTCTGTCTGCCTCTCTGTAGCTCTCTATTTTTAATAAACATTTCAGTTTTCAAAATTGGCTTGGTCTGAAAAATGCAAGTTTGCCCTGGGGAGCAAGAAGAATTTTTCCACAGAGTATAAAGCACATTTCCTATACAGTTTCAGAGCTATAGATCATTAAAAATAAATTACTCAGTTTGAATATTTTAAAGGCCATTGCTATAAAGATTAGAGGTAGCTATCAGGCTTGTTTTTAACTTGGGAAATCACCATTAAAAAGGAGAAATAGAAATAACTGGAAGCAAATGAGGACTTGTTTATAGTGCATGAAAGATTAGTTGGACACACACAACTTAACATGTGCCATTTGTAAAACAGGTTAATAAATATTTTGTATGGGTTAAGTTTGGTTTTTTACTTGCCTTCTTGGGCGGCTTTGTTAGCTAGTTTTTCATAGAGAAAAATGGCTTAAAATTATTCATTCCCCTGCTCACACCTGCCCACTGGGATGAGTTTCCAACAAGCTGATGGTATCCATCTCCAGAAGATTTTTTGAGAAATGACATGTCTCAGTCCTCCTTGGGACAGCTTTGACTAGTGAGCATCACCTGCTTGGAAAAGCTTGGCAAATGCACCAAAAAAGTTAGCACTGCCCCCTTCCTCTTCCTGTCAATAAAGGTATAAGTGATAGCGTTTCTGGAATCTGCAGAAGCCACTAGTCCTCCTGGCACAGGTATCTCAGCCTCCTACAGCCCAAAATGGGCAGGTAGCTGTGGGAGATACCTTTCTGCCAAAAACCTTCATTCGCAATGCATAAACAAACAAAAAGGCAAGATCTGAAGGCTATTTTCTTATTTTGTAAAGTCGCAAAGTGATATTTGGACTCATAGCCCATTTGGAATTAAAAGTCAAATAATTTAAACCATAGCAGTGCTCCTCATGAATGCTAGAGTCTCTAGTTCACCTTCTCCTAAAAGAGATTTCTATTCGGACATTTATATTTGCTACCTTAACTAGTTGGTTTTTGGTAGGGGGAGGAGAGGTGTAAATTTTTAAGCATGTGCTCTAATATGAATGAAGAACCAGATTCCTTGACTTCATAAAATGTAGGCACAAGACTGAGAGGACAAGTTTCCTCTTTACCTATGCAGGGAAGGAACATTTTCCAGTAACTGTGGGATTTAAGGCTCTAAATAACAACGTCAACATGTAGAAAAGGCACACAGCTGTCCAGCTCTGCCTCATTCTCTCCCTATCTGCATTGATAACAAGACTTCAGGTATTCAGCTTCCTGACATTATGGTTGAGCATCTTTATCACAGAAAAAGCAGGCACAAAAGCACTTTATAGCCTGCTCTTATTCCTCAGAGAAAGTTATTCTAAGCTCATGTCAAATTGACCAGTATAACTTCTAATTCCCTGTCTATTGCTCTCCCACTCTCTGACTTAACAATGTGAGCAATATGAAAAATGTGGGCCTAACACCTTTTGTTTCTAATATATTGTTTCTCTGTGTGCACTTCCTTTTTAAATAGAAGGCTTGACAATACAAGTAACTGAACCTGAATGTCTGGTTTTCCCTCAAAATTTGAGTTTGGTAAGCTTACTTGAGGTCAGAGTCCAAACAAGAAATTCAAGTGTAATTGTGTAACTGCTGCATATAGAAAGCCATACATATAATGTACAGTTGTATAAAACACAAAAAACCTGTTAATGGACAAAATACTTTGGCAAGTTTATGCCTTATTCTAGCTGTATGCAGCCAGTTTACTTTATGAAAGCATCTGCAGTTTGCACTACAGCTCTGGGCTAGTGATTAGTAGAAAATTGTTATTTCACAGGGCACTTGTTACTACAAATGATCATAGTATTTGTTTAACGACTAGTCTATTTTTTCTCACGTTCCTGTGACAGCAATTATCACATTGTTTTAGGTATTGTGATTGGGGATGGCAATTTTAAAGGATGTAATTTACTTCTGATTACTATATTGGGTCACATAAATAGCTATACTTCATCATGGTATACAGTACTGTGGCAAGAAAGACCAAAAGAGAACCTTGCCTGAGGCTTGGTGAAGGAGAAGGAAATTAAATGTTAACATGAAGGAAAGCTTTGGTTTAAACACAATCCCTTGCTTGGAATACAGAGCTCTCAGAAGGTGACTGTGTAGTGAAGATAGAGACAAACTGAAGAGTGTGGAGTTATGTGTCTTCATAAATACATTTTTTAGATCCTCAAAAAGGATTCAAATCCTAACAAAATGCCTGTTGCTGAAGTTGCCTACATATGGAAGTAATTAGGGTAAGATAAGTTTATTTACATAAAGTAACAAAGGCAGTACTGCATGACTACAATGCACCATTACAGCTTTATGAGAGGCACCTGAGTAACTCTTATAGGTGAGGCTTTTTTCTACTTCCTATTATAAAGTATATAACATCCCAGACTAACAAGAACTAAATTGCATTATATCCTCCAGTGTTATATAAGCCATGTTACAGATGGCTACATTATATACTCCATTATCCTAGAGCATGAAGTGCAAAAGCTGAGAGATGTCTGAAAGAGCTATTTCACTTGTACAACCCAATCTCTTTAGCAAAATTCAGATTTATGCCAGTCATGTATGCAGATTTTTTTTTCTCATTATATCTAGTCCAACAGGAGATGAGAAAGAGCAAGCAAACTTGGAATCAATCCTGTCACCTTTCTCTTTCCCAGCTGTATAATGAAACAGTAAAAACCAACTCAGAATATTATAGATATTCTACAGCCTACTGTTGAAGTAGCAGAACCATCATGACAGTAATGATGCACTTTCTTTGTTAATGGTACTGGAGCAGTCTACCATAAAAAAATTCACCTGATCTAGCATGGTACCCAGTATCTCAAGCCATTATGTACATCTGACTTTCAGCAGATTACTTCAGCACTATAGCAAGGTGAAAAAAATAACTTGGAACTTTAAGTTTTCAAAAAAATGTTTTAAAATGATCCTTTTCACCAAGCCTAACCCTTGAGGCTGCTAATATTGATGAGCTATTGGCTAAGAATGTCTAAGATGAAAGATCAAATTCCTGTGAAGGTCACAGACAAAGCTGATAGATCTATTGAAACATTAAGAGGGAATGAGGTAATACATTGAGAGTAAAATAATAATAGGGCCAAAGAATTTTATGTTTTGCTGTCCCTTTTTAGACACACACAGCTGTTTGACATGCAGCTATGTATGTGGCTGCCTGCTATCTCCACATTACAAAATGTCATTATATCTCTCCAAAAGGCCTTTCAGCAGGCAAAACTTCTAGCTTAATGTAAAGACAGCAGGAAGCACAACAGTATGATTTGAGGGCCTTTAAAAAAACAAGTACCACAAATACCTGACTTGTTCAGTGATGAAGTTAGAATCAAACAAACATTCTGTGGATGGGAACGAAGGAACTGCCTATCTTTTGGTGTTTCGAGTCCAGGATGGAGATAAAATCAAATGCCTAAATAGTGGATACCCATAAACACCAGAATATACAACATCAGAGCAAACTGGCAATGAGAAAAAATTCAGCTTTGCCAATTTCTTAAAAATTTCTCACTTCAAGTTTCTCACCATACAGTTCAGGCATTTATCAGTGAAGAATAATTATAGGGAAAGACAAAGTCTCAGAGAAGAGAGGTAGAAAATTATGGGAAATTGATTAAGTAGCTTGAAAAGCACTAAGAGTTGCTGTCCTGAAGGAAAAGGGTGACTCCTAAATCCAAGGTTCACTATATGTTTTGTGAGATGCTGACAAACATGTTGACATATAAGCAAAGCAGCTACTGCAAAACCAATCTATAGAACTTCCCTTTCCTAATATAATTATGGGATGGGATATTTACCCACATCTCAGTAAATTTTGTAGCATACAATTATGGTGTGTATATAATGAGGGTATTGCCTTAGTACAGGAACTTTCTAACAAGAGGCTTGAGCACTGCAGCAGTATCACTTTTAAAACTTGGCCGCATTAGTCTACAACTAGTGCCAATCTGTGTCCTTTAGTTTAGCGTTTTATTTTCTTGATATTTTTCATGGAAAATTGAGATGGGTGAAGCAGGATTTTTGAGAGTTTTTTCTTCCTTTATAGAAAAACATCTGGTTCCTAATGATTCAAGCTCAGCAAATGAAAATGGCTGAGTGATTTGGATGGCATTTTTTCAAGAATAGGACCCTCAAATTCATGCTCATGTTCAAGCTCCCATTATGATCAACAGAGATCTAAGGCTCAGTTCATATGCCTAAATGAAGACACTTTTTAGTACCCTTTGAGTTACCTTGTGATATCTAAAATACCCACTCAAGGGTTGCAGGTATGAACATATTCAATGGAGTTCAGCAAGCAGTTCATGTTTCTCTGAAGCTCACACCTAAAGCTGAGGTTTGTTTTCAAACAAAGACTCAAAATGCCATTTAAGAAGACCTAGGCTACCCACTCTGTCCTTCAGTCACCTGTGCAGAGGGACTCTGGTCTTTCATAGATCCCCCCTTATATCTGACTATGTGAATGTCTTGTAAAACCTAGGACAACTCACAAGGCACAATAGCACCTCTATCAGGGTAACTGTCTTGAATGCAAGGTCTCCAATGTCCTTAGTGAGAGTGCAGATAGTGACCTTGCATGTAGACCCCCAATGAAGAGAGACCTTTTTTTCAGGGGTCATAAGTCACAAATTAATTCCCCATCCTTTGTAGCTGTGAGTGAAAAAATAGTTAACTCACACAAATCCAAAATATCGGCTCCTAAAGCACAATACTGATGATGTGGTCACACTGTTCAAATTTGGTTTCTTCTTTTTCTCTTGCTCTGTTATCTGGAAGACAAAAGAGTTGATAAGTGGTGTTCTCAGGACGACTTTTCAGTTAACCTCAAAAGTGGTTCTTCTTTTTTTTGTTGCTGACTTGTCCAAACTGAATATATAAATAAATTGCCCAGTTTCTCTCAAACATAACCTTTGGATGATTTCTGTAATAGCTTTAACTGAAGCATGCATTGGCTTTTCTTTCTTTTTTTTTTTTGTAATAAATCAAAAATGGTGAGAATCACAGAGTTTACTCTTCTGCTGTCCCTAGAAGACCTATCTGTGTCCAAGCAACAGCCTCACTCATTCTGCTCTTTGACCTCTTCTTCTTAAGTGACTGGACATGTTCAAACAATGACAAATAGGTCCACTGTAAATTCCCTGAAAAAGTTGGCATTGGTGAGGATGAAGCTTACAGTGTGAAGGTCACAAAGCATGTGAGTCTAAACGTACCTCAGGCAATAACACTGGCTTTCACAGCACTAATATCATCTATGGCATTAACAAGACAGCTAAGAAAAAAATCTCATATCTAGCAATAAATGATAACATTAATGCCTGAGGACACATTCTGGGATCTTCTTGGCAACCATTTCTGGTGCAGATTGTGAAACACTTGCTGATACTCAGGTCTACTACTTGTGCACAAAGGCAGAGCTAAGGAGATCTATCAGCCTCGTTTCTAGAATGGCTATTAGCAGTGGCTACAGTAATGTACCCCGGGAGTTATTCTTATCCAGTGCTTGCCACTGCAGTTTTCAAGGTTTCAAGCTTTTTACATGAGTTTTGCTGAGGGGATTTCTCACCCTTCCTGTCTAAATTTTTTTCTTGAATAACAGGGAAACAGGTTTTTAGAATTATGCTATATCAATGTATGATGTGCAAATGTCTTAGCACTGATTTTTGTCTGAGAACAATGCTGCAACCCTCCACATGACTCTTCTACTCTTAGAGTCTCCAATGCTGTCTGACTCCATCCACTTCAAATTGCAATTTAGTATTGCAATTTGGAACTGTTAAGGAGTTGCTCAATTCTGATTGATGTTGCACTACTCATTCCAGGAGCACACAGACAAGGCTTTAACAAATGGAGCACCATAAGATGGCCTAACGAGCATATAGAATACATATAGGATAGTCACAGGATACCAGTGATCTAAATCAATTGTTTAGATGGTCTCTCCCACACTACAGGAAAACACAGCATTGCTAGCAAGTGTTTAACTTCTCCCCATAAACCCTTCTTTCTTTTGTCAGCGTTTTCACTCTCTGTACTTCTATTTCTCTCAGGATGAAATTAATTTCATGCTGCATTTCAACACCTTTGAGTTCTTCTCCTTCCTTATGACATATAAAGGAAAGAGGAAAAGATCTAGTAGCAGAGTTATCATTTGAGCAAAATTCTTCTTGTACAAATGAACCAAAAAAAGAAAAAGAAAAAAAGAAAAGCAGGGGGCTTACCTTTGGAAATCCACCAATAGAATTTAACCTATTAAGAAACAGGCCTGGAATTAGTATAATTCACATAGTACAGCTGAACATTTCTCTGTATTTCCACACATGAAGAGTGGCAAGTGTCAAGGAATTTAATGGTGTGTACGTTAAATGCATTCCATCAGTAATTTTTCCCTTCAGGTTGTTAAGTGCCTTTACTAAAAAAGAATTACAGCTACTGCATTTTTTACAGTTCAGTTAAAGGCTGTGTCTAATTAGCATGTTGTCTTAGTCATATTTTTAATGTTGGGGTTTTTTTTTATATTTGTTTATTTTATTTTAAGGTTTCAGTCAAATGGTGGAAGAGAAAATATATCACATGTAATGTCTATTAAAAGGTTAAAATAAACAGTCCATGAATGATTTACCCATGCTGCCCAATGGATATCTAGAAGTAAAAACACGTGCAGAATTCGAAATGCTACAGGAATTATTTGCAAACAACAACCACATAAAAAAAATAAGAAATCACACCAGCCCTGGCTGTTAGAAGACAATGCAATTTAATTTGGCACTGATGAGGCACATTTCATTTAATATACTACTATTTACAGAAAAAGTGTATATTTATACAAACAATGTGACTTACTATACGATCATAGAATACATATTTTCACATACAGAGTACATGAAAATTCTTGTCTCCATCATTTTTTAGAATTTAAATAATTTGGCACAATCTGACCATCAGGGTTATTCTCGTAATTCACCGGTGTGTCATTCTCCTTACAGGCTTCTACAGAAAATCAAATACATGTAGGTACTGTTTCTTAGAAGAGATTTTTTTCTAATTAAACATAAGCACTCCAAATCAACCAAACAACCAAAAAAAAAAACCAAAACAAAACAAAAAAACCCCAGTCCATGATTCCTTCCCCTGTGTTTCCATAGTCCCTAGGGACCTATAAAAAGGTTTGTTCTTTATGCTGAGTATTTAAATAGAGGATATATCTTTTCCAAGAAATTCCTTCCCTTCATCAGTGACACGGCACTTAAAAGTCTTTGGTTTGATTGCAGTAAATCCCAAAGCTTGCTTTCCATTATACAGTATATCTTACCTATTAGATAAGAATTGTACAAAAAATATCTTTCAAAATAAATAAAAGCAAAGGAAGAGAAGAAGTTCTTTCTCAAAAAGGTGATCTGTCAGTTGAAGCTGGAAATGAGTCATAATATGGAAATACTTGTAACTTGTAACCTGTAAACTTACTGGAAAATATCTGTACTTTGTCCTCCAGAATATCCCAAATAAAAATGAATTATTATTTTAGCTAATTATGCCATATCAGCCTTTGAATTTTGTACTCATAACAGTGCTCTTCGGACATGCAAAACAAGTCAGGCTTGTTGGGAAACGTGGTGGGAAGGATCTTTTATGGAAACTGAAGGAATAATTTGGGAAGTTGGACAAGGTTTTCTGCACCCAGAAAACAAATGAAGAGTAACAGATTTTACCTATCCTGACTTGTTTCTCCTTCTATAGTATGTCCATTTCTTGATTTTCTCTTGGCAGTTTTTCTGTTCAGCTTTAGCACCATAGGCAATTTAAACCAGAACACCAGTCAGACCTCAGAAAAATGTTTTAAAGTTCTCATCTTTTACTGGTTGGAACCAGTTCAAATAAGCACATTGCTATAGCAACGTGACCAAAAAAAATCTCTTTAAGTTAATGTACCTTTAATTAATACACAGAAACACAAAGGAAAAGTGGAAAGCTATAAAAACACAAAGGAAAACAAATGCCTCATAATTTTATCTTTAAGTGACTAAACAAGATGTGTGAAGGAACAAAGGCCTTTGTAAGCTGTATTACTAAGAATTGTTTCCCGTGACTTATATTCAGAGCTCTGTCTCAAAGGGGTGCTGCTTACTTCAAGAAATCCTGTGACTCAGAAAGCAATCTAGTGACCTGGGTCTGCATTCCAGCTCCTTTGTCTGCATGCAGAAATATTTTTACCCTACAACTAGATTAAACAAAAAAAACCCCCGAAATTGGAACAAACAACAAAAACTAAGATGGTAATTCACTCTACAATCATTCTGTGTCTCTAGTAGAGAACAGCAAGAGGTGTTACTTTTTCTATGAAAGCATAAATCACTTTCAAAGTCTGTCCTGTTCAGCCCCTTTAATTCCTGGCTCAGTTCCATTTTCCTAAAGGATCCAGAAAAACTTTCCAAAAAACACCAAAGGCCATCCTATGGGGAATTGTCATAAGAATTTTCACTTACTATCTAGTAACAGTTTGGTGAAATTTTCATATATGCTTAGTATTTTTATAAAATGCCCCCACCTCTTTTCTTAGCATAGTTTCAAGTAGGGGAAGCAGGGGGGGTGTGTATAATGTAGTTCTTTATTTTGCTTGAAGTAATTTTTTAAGTCATTGAAGAGTTATGACACTCTCATGCATGGGAAATGGGTCTCAGTTTAAGAAGTACTAATTCAGACATGCAGAAAACCCCCACCTCCATTGACCTGACCTATTGGTGCATCACCAGTTTAACTTCTGTTGGACGCAACCAGGATCAGAAGGTCTCACAGACAACACCCTGCCTTTGCATGACGCTCATCCTTTAGCTTTATATATGATTCTGTAATGCCAGCAGTCAACCAACTCACAGTCTCACCTTGCACAATTCAGTTAACATGTCATATCCATGTTATTTCCAGCTATCATACCATTCATTAGCATGAATGGATCTCTGAATTAAAAAGGGCTTCAGCCTTATTAAGGGGAAATGTTAAAATTCACATATTCACTTAATAATAGCCACATATTATGCAATCAGTATCTTGAACCCATACATTTAGTATGGGTTCAAAATTTAGTATGCAGGAGGTTGATCAGAAATTGGGAGTCAAATCCAAGTCAAAACCAGCACAATACTTTGGTTCCATTTGAAACAGAAATTTTTTAGCTTGTCCATTCAGTGTAGACCTGGAGATATCAAGGAATCATGAATTTTTGCCTACGTCCATTTTCCACAATAAGAGACTAAAAACCTTAACTGAGTAAAAAAGTAACAAAACCTACAAAAGTATGAGCACCAAAGTGAAGATTGAGAATGGACACATGGCCTCTGTCCTGTCTTCAGGAATGGCATGAGCAGGAATTTAAGTATTAACATAATAAAGTATTTCCATGAAAACAAGCAAACAAGGGAAAATTACAACTGCATATTTCCTTTAAAAACCTGTATCACTAGGAGTCATCTCAGCTCTTCCATTTGGTCCATAACTTCTGATTTTACCCAGATGCCAGATGTGCAATACTATCAGGTAGACCATTGTTCACCAAAGGGATGTTTCTGCACTCGTTTGATATTATCATTTATGAACACTTACTTGACAGATTTTCAAGGTCAACTCATACTTGTATGGATGGCACTCTATGTTTAGTTCTGCAAATTTGGTCTCTTTATATAGACTGACGTCCTCCATTGTCTTTTTTACTAAGTGGCAGAATTTGGAGGGTTTGTAGGCCAAAGAAGCCAGTGACAACAAAACCTCAGCTCCCACTTGAGTAGAGCCTGATGTGCACTCTGCAGACTGCACACAGGCAATGGTCTCTTTGACAGCTGTCAATCCCATAACAACGATCAGATCCTGGGAACTGTTCCATTGCAGAAACTGCTTCTTCACATCCACAGCAGACAGAAAGCAGTCAAAAGTGATGCCTTGCAAAGCTTCTTCACCCAAATAAATGTAGCATATTGCTTGTCAAAGCACATGACAGAAATCTAACAGTGCAGTTTGTTGGTTTTTTTCTATACCTCCACTGGGGGACTCCACCCATTCCCACTAGGAAGCTTAAGAGTGGAGAGAGGAACAAGCATTTAAGGATAGCCAAGTACTTCAGTCAATGGCAAGAACAAAATAATGTGAATTGTGTCTTTTAGCAAGTTCATATAAACATTTTCCTGTTGGCTGTTCCCCATTAAAAAAATTGAATTACAAGAAAAAAACTGTCATGAAAAACTGGAGAAACATAATTGTCTTGTGAGGCAGTATTAAGAGTTTGTTCCCAGGAAATGGGTGATGTTGCTTGACAGTGCCACTCTAAAAATAAATCTATATGGAATTCTCTATAGGGAAGCAGTCATCATTTCAATTTAGAGTTATATTTGTAAATAACAGCTAGAACTTAGTACAGTTTTTCATAAATTATCTAGTGCCAGTTCCTATTCTCCTGTCTTTCTAATGCCCACAGAATTAAATAAAGTTCAGTTTAGAAGAATCTATGACTTAAAGAATGTTGCTGTTAGAAGCTGTGTGAAGCTGCTGTCAGATGATTTTTTTTATGTCTGTCACTAACAGAAACTACTAGCAGTAATTTACACTAATGATGAAGAATGTGCTGTAACTTGTGGACAGTCAGAAACAGTTCTTTGCTATCTCCTACACAGTCCCATCAGTGGATGCAGAGGCAGCAGTGTCACTGAGGAAACTGAAATTCACTGTATGGGCCATTCACAACTGATAATGGCCCCAACACAAGATGCTGAAGCCAACTGTAACATAAAGCAACCCCAGGGTGCTTCCAACTGATCAAAGGTTAAATCAAGAACCAATGAGCACAAATATGACTTATAGTGCTTGCTTTAACTGCATGATGAGAAAATATACCTCAGTTTCACTCATGGATTTGGTATAAACATAATCAGATAATTACAGGTCTGCCTGATTGAAAGGAGGAAGTGCCATTTGCATTCAGGAACTCTGCTTTATCTATCTCTGCACGCAAATAACTGCATGTTAAAAATATGAGGAAAATATGAAAAGAATTATTATTTTCCAGCAAAGGCATGTTCCTCATTGCTGAGTGACTAATGATTTTTTTTCTCTGCAGTATAATACAATTATTGGAAATTGCAAAGCAGTAACACAGTCTCTCTCAGCACAAAATGGTTAGACGATAAGAAATCAAAGGCAGGTAAAGACTAACTGCTTGAGGCAAAAGTCCTCTGTTATGGTGTAGAATGTACTAACTGCATTAACTTTGTTGCACACCTAAAACTAATTGAAAATAAGGCCAAATGTGCATTTCCTTGAACTTAGGTGAGTTCAGAGCACTGTCAAAGAAATAACAAAAAAGAAAGGATCTGAGAAGGCAGAAAGCCCACAATTCTAGTAAGAAATGTTTTTCCAGTTGCTTTCCATTATCTCTTTTCCATGGTTATTTTTCACATTCAAGCAAAAATGCTGTCACGATAGGCAACACCTGCATCCCTGGGCAGTCATCCTTGGGTGGTTTCTGATGTGATCCTCTCTTCCATCAAACAGCTACTGTCTAATTCAGTGCTGCCCTGCATTTCAATAACTGTTTGTGTCTGTGAAGTCTGGCTGGAAAATACTGAAAACACCATGAGTGAATGAATGCAGGATTATCATTTGGCAGTATTTTGCCTACCTTTGTGCATTATGTAGCTCATGGAGCAGAGGGAAGAAAGGGGATGTGGCAACACTCTGTCAAATTTTGGATTCTGTTACTTGGAGTAGGAGGAAAAGAGGTCTCCTTACTCTGCTGTTATCTAGACCTGCACTGTACAAAAGTGAAGACAACTACGCAAACCACAGTGAACATCAGAACATAAAAAATGTAAGATAAAAGGAATTAAATATTCTATTGGGAAATATTGGTATGTTAGAACAGTCACACAGGAATACAATTTCTGTGTTTGACATACCTGTCTGTTGATGTTCAGACTTACTGTCTTTGACAAGAGAATTACCATAAAATATACAAGTATTCTTAGCCACAAAATTAATGTTTTGGTATCTCTGGGGTTTTTTTCCTTCCCAGTAAGCCAATATATTTGCCTTTAAGGCATTAACAATCAAGACTTAACAAATTGCAGTTTCTGAAGTGTCTGAAAAGCCCACCATTGTTAAACTGCACATTATAGATCCTTTTGAAGCCATTTCTCATTTTGTCTTCAAGTCTATTGAGCAACAAAAGACCACATTAACAAGGTAGCCATGAAGAAGAAGAAATGGGTGAGATAGTGAGTGAGTGAGTGAGTGAGTGAGTGAGTGAGTGAGTGAGAGTGAGAGTGAGAGTGAGAGAGTGAGTGAGTGAGTGAGTGAGTGAGTGAGTGAGTGAGTGAGTGAGTGAGTGAGTGAGTGAAAAAAAGGCAGACACTGGGAGAGTAGGTCTTAGCTTTGTGAATTACACCAGTTTATTTGCACCTGCTTTCACACACACCCAAAACTCATGTTGCAGAAGTAGTGAGCAAAATCACCATAAAGAAAAGACAACATTGAGGTTGCAACCCATTAAAAAAGTTGTTCTTTGTGTGGGTTGCAAACAGATCTTTGCAGAAATATTAAAATTTGTATCTCTTAAGAGCCTAAAAAATTTGCTTAATCGATGAGATTTTGTTAAGCAACTTCAGCCAAAGCTGCAAAATTTAAATTATTGCATTTCTTCTCTTTAGGCATTTCTTCTCTTTACCCTCACAGAGCACCCAGCCATTCCTGATGCCAGTTCTAAGCAAAAATGTGATCAGTGCAATAAATTTTAGGAATAGGTTGTTTGCTCACCCTGCCCAACATTCCCCATGAAAAACATATGTGTATCCCTTGCCCCCTTGCCTTTTTGTGTGGTGGTTCTGTATATCTCCAGCTTTATTTCATTCTTCAGAAATAGGACTTCATATCACTAAAGTAATTCAAAGTATAGTTAAGCAACTGTTCAAGTCTATTAATCAAAAATAACTGAGATAGCACATTCTAAGCTCTCCTGCAGGAATCTTTAGCTTTTCACTGGAGCCTGCTCTGATTGGAGCTGCCACCATTGGCACTGCTGCAGATCAAAGTTGCAGGTTATCAGAGTATTTTTCAATGAATACTAATCTACTTAGCCTATACTTTTAACTCCCTCAGTGCATTGCCTAAAGTCTTTTTAAAGGAACAGTGTTAGGAGTTTTCATTCCAAATAGCTCTTCTTTACTGATTCTTTGGGTTAAAGGCAACTCAGAACATACAAAATATGTGTGAGTATACAGACTCACAGGCGTTACTTTAATTAAATAAGCTACTTAGTCTGTCTTTTATTATCTTTTCTACAGAACACAACACTTAAATTGTGCTAGCTGGAGTTCACATATGCTTCAGTATGTGTCTGTGTTTCCATTGTAACATGAATATTAGGAGCAATCAAAGTTAACACAGGTTTTCCCCTTTCAGTATTGTTTTCAGATACCTCAGGATTTACTCTGGCCAAACTTAGTCTCTGGTGGAATGTACTTTTATTTTTACAAAGTTTGAGCTACATACTGCAGTCATTTCAAAACATAATTTTCATTTCTTTCTATGGTTTTTTTTAAATAAATATGCATAAGTTGTATATTTCTAGTGCTTTACAGACACTGAGACAGCTCTGACCAGCCTGGTTTGTTTTATAGACTACACTGACAATAAAGACATTTTTGAAGAATGCACTGACAACATATAAAATTAAGCAGAGGGTTCCATAAATCATAAATGCCAGAATGTCTTCCATGTCTGTCCAGCAGGTTCTTCCAGTTGAGATTATGCATCAGTAGTTTTGTACTGGGTGTGCTTTTGATGCTGTTTTTCAGGCATACATATTCAAACAGTCACACATCTGGAAGGCTCTGCTGGGCAAAACGAGTTATTCTCTTAAGCATGGTTCCAAAACACAGCCCCAGATTGAAACCAGTCTTTGCTGTCTTTTAAAGTCCTGACCTGGCTACAGACATTCCTTGAAGGAATTCATTCCTTACAGATCTGAATGACAGAGTACAAATCTCCAGAAGAAACTGATTGTGTAAAGATTAAAACTAATCCTCTACTAAGAGCCCAAGCCTTGAATAAAGTCTTGAGTTGCTTTTTAGGATTTCGCGCAGTAAGTGGCACCAGAAGTTTGCTTTAATCTTCTAATAATTCAAATGGAGTGTTTCCTGTCATTCTTATGTATAATTATTGGCTTTTTCTTTGTTGGCATCTTGTTTTTATACTGTTTTTCTTCTCAGATGGTGTTCTAGAGAGGAGAAGATGATTTTGAACAAGCTGAGATCTGATTTCATGGCACTGAGCTGATTGCAATATGTTCCCTGAAATAGATAGTTCCCATTTGCAAGCCTATCTCAAGCTCATCCTTTTAGGCAAAAATGAAGACATCAGAAAATATCATCTTTGAACTGAGTAGTCGTATTCAATTTTCCCTTTTGTTGCACTTGTAATGTTACCAATTTTACCCAAAACAGATACTTTTATGTATTCATGCACAGAAGGAAGTATTTAAGGAGGCTGAAAGTTTACTGTACTTTCTGCTTTTTATTCCTGATATGTGAGGGAATGTTTACCAAAGAAATATTTTATCTATAATTCAAAATTACAGTTAGCCCCAAAAGATACAGAGTTGGATATCACATAAAAATAGAACATTTTTCTGGATGATTCTGACACCAAGTCCTCTGATGAGTTGCTAAAATTTGAAAAAGTTGGAATAGGATATTTGTTGTATTTTTGCAGACCATATCATTCTGCTCAGTTAGCCCAAATTAATCTGCCCCTCATTAGCAGATTCTAGTTAGGCATAAATGTTTAATATGTGAAGCCTTAAAAACTCTTACTTGTTTGGTTTTGGTTTTAGATCACGTACTTTGAAAGACTGTAGTGTAAGAGAATTGAGACCAGCTGAAAAAGCAGAAAAGCAAACCGTACATGGGAGATCAGACACTAACTTCTCCCAAAACTCAGGCCATTTCTTTGCAAAAGTGCAGGGGAAAATGTGTTGGATTTTCCCATTTTGCAGATAGCATTTGTAGGTAATGATGCTCCAGTGAGCAGAACCACAGAAGTAGTAGATGCTTGCAAGTTTGTAGCATACTATTATGAGTGACATATGCAGTGGCGACCTTTATATCCTACTCACCTTCCTTATGATTACATGCCACTCACCACGTTCAAAACCCCTCATTTTCACTGTAAAGTAACTTAGAAAAATTCAAAATTAAGAAGAAAAAACCCCTTACCCCTCTAAAAAAGAACGTGTCAGGGAACCATCAGATCTCCTTTGCTACTGTTTAAAATTAATGTTTCACTCTGAGAGGAGATAAGAGTTGGAGCTTATCAACCCAGAGATAACTTGAAAGACTTTGACTTCTTTGATCTTAACAAGAACCCATTTATGCTTCTGTGCATCAGCAGTAAACCCCCTGGAAGATCCATACCTATTGTCAAGCACCCTCATTCAAAGAGCAACTGTTCAAAATCTGAAGTTCATCTTCATTCCCAAGTGTCACCACAGCAAGTATATTAAACTTATGGAAACACTTCTTGGAAACACTTTACATTGCTTAGTTGCTGGTAGCATGTTATAATACTGATTTGTAATTCCAAAGACAGACATTTCCAGTACTGTGTGGTAACAGCAATATCAGCAGTGATCAAAAGAGTAGGGGGTTTTGATCAGCTATGCAAGTTCGGATCACTAGCTTGTATAGCATGGTCTGAAGTTTGAACTGAGAACTGTCTCCAGATACACTGCAAAAATGTCAGCTCAGTCACCTGCATGCTGCTTTTTTATTTATTCATTATTCCAATATGTAAAATAATGAAGTGAAAATCCATTAGAAAATTAAGAAAACAAGCTAAACAAAACAGCCACAAACAAACCAAAAAACACAAACCCCCAAGCAAACCAAAACCAAAAACCAAAAACCAATGCACCCCAGAAGATTTAGTAGATGAAATTGTAAGGAAAAGAGGTACATGCTTGAGATGGCATGCAACTGCCTTTCCATAAATATATCTGCAGGGGGAACCTGAGAATCTTTGTTTTGGAGAAACTGTGTCATGTAGTTTATCATGATTTCTTGACTCCCTTGTAGTGATTTTTATCAGCTACAAATTGATTCCAGACAGGAAGCATGCATGGTTATTGTATGCTAATGCATGGTTATTTTGTGCTAAGGTTGCTACAGGTGTCAAGTTAATTATTAAAGAATTTAACTGAGAGTTAAGTATTCCTAATGTCATATGAAATATTTGTGGGTAAATTTGTCCATCTGATAACTGGGCTCTAAAAAGCATAACTAAGACCAAATTTTCCACACTTTTCTTCAAAATAGCAGTACATTACACACCTGATGGCCATCTACCAAGACAAATGAAGTGCTAGCATGAAAAAGATAACTAATTGCTGGCAGAATTTTCTTTTTAGTTTTCTTCTTTGAATTAACCAAGAACATTAACTCTGCTTCTTGTTTTCTGCTTAAATAAGTATGAGACTTCTTGGAATAACCTTGATATACCTGTTCCGTTTAGAACCTAATAAAAACAACAGATATAAATGAAACCTCCTCTAACCTTGATCTCTCAGATAGCCCACAGGCATCAATTTAAGAAGAGAACAGAGCTATACTTTTGCAGTTTCTAACATATTACACTGCTGGTAAATACACTGTGAACTTTAATGAATATTACATTTGTCCCAATTTTTTAAGTGCCTTTACAATGGTATGCTCTTACTGTGGAAGTTGGAGATAGAGTATTGTGCTTTACATGGAAAACAAAGTGCTAGAAAACTTTTTTAGCTTCTGTTGAACTAATTAAGTTTTGGGTATTGTTTGCACTGTGCACTTGGTGATTGTCGATTCCAGATGAACTAGCACGCAACAGGTATTATTCTGAGCTTGTTTTCAGTTGATTTTACCCCAGGGGAACTCCACTGAGGGAACTTATTCAACATTAGCACAAGTGAGATAAGAAGCCTGTATTAGTGGAGCTTAGTCAAACATCAGGAGCAGCAAGAGGTCTGCATTTGGAGTACAGCTAAATTGTTTTCATAACAGATTCTATTAATTGAATTAATTTTCATGTCTAAGTAGAATTTAGCTAGAGTCATTTTTGTTTCATAGAATCATAGAATGTCTGGGTTGGAAGGGACCATACCATCTGGTTCCAACACCCCTGTGGTTGACAGGGACATCTTCCACTAGACCATGTTGCTCACAGCCCCATCTGACCTGGTGTGGAACACCAGGAATGGGGCATCCATGCATTCTCTGGGCAAACTGGTCCACAGCCCCACTCTCCTCCAATAAAGATTTTTTTCCCAATATTTAATGTAAACCTATGTTCTTTCAGTTTTAATCATTCTCCCTTGTCCTGCCTCCACATGACTTTGTATTTCCTGGTTTAAGTACCAGATTGTAGATGAGTCAACTCAAATGAGACTGATTAATTTTGTTTGAATGACAAAGATAATACAAACACTAGTAGGTTGAAACAATAACTTATTTTTACCCCAGACAAATGTTATGGTTACAGTAATTATATATATTAACATTCAGTACAGACCCATATGTTTTGTATTCTCCGAAAAATAGTCATTCGTATCAAAATGTTTGTGTTTACCCAGTATGAATGAAAATCTCCCTCTGTAGCTGAGATCTACATTGTTAATCTCAATAAAAAATGTCATGGACTTCACTAAACCAGACTGTGATTAGTAGACTCTCCAAAATTATGGTTCATTAAGTAGTTTTTTTATGGTTCTGTTGGTGGGTCTGAATCATATGTTATGCTTTCTGTAATAATTATTTCTCCCTCCAGTGCTGCCAGACTCTGATTTTTAACAGCCCTGAATCCCAAAATATTTTAAAATTAATGACTTTTTTGAGATTATTGTTGGTTGATCTGAAAGTCTGGAAAAACAACTGACAAGGCATTCCTCTAATTGCTGTTACTGTAGCATCATGTAAAACTACCTTTGTATAGAAGGCAGAGCCTTCCTAAAGGCCTCTGGGAATCTTCCTACACGGTCCAGTAGAGAAGTAATCAGAGGACTGAAAGTTATTAAAGAGACAAGACTAGGTAAGCAGAAAAAGGGAAAGAAAGATACTTGAGAGTAATTTTTTGCTTGTCTGAAAAGGAAAAGAAAAGGCCTAACAAACACAAAAGTAGCATCAAGTGACAAAGTGGGAAGAAAATCCAGCCACACTGTAAAGAGAACAATGAAATATCCGAGTAGGCTGAGATTATACCTTGTCAATTATTGTTTAAACTGACAATACAAAAGACTTCTACTGCTCTCCGAGGTCCCATTCACCTCACTATCTTATTTTCCTTATCTGTAGGCCAAGAAGAACAAAGATTTCCAAAGACAAATATACAGAAGAAGGCTAATGAGGTCATAAGACAGTGACAAGTGGGTTAATTATGAGTTTATAAAATTGGACTTGAGGAAAAAAAGAGCTGAAATTAGTGTAGAAATGGTAAATACATCTCTTCTGTTTAATTCACTGAAAATCAGAAATTAAGTTTTTTAATCTGTTTAGGATGATCACAGTAAAAGATTGTTGCAATAATAACCCAAGTAATGAGGACAAGAGAATTCTGTACCTGTCAGAGAAAGTAAAAGATTAGAAAGTCTACAGAGTAAACTTTATCCTGCAAAGATTTGCTGCTTCTAGCTGTGACATGTAACATATTAACCTAGGGATCTAGCAAGTTGTGAAGTAAATTATTCTAATTCTAAAAATGTGTATTTTATAATGCAAAAAGTTAGAAAAAATGCTGCAGATAAAGTGAATATTTCTTTATTCAATAAGTTATTTATCTGACAAGAAAACATTCCTGTTGCTTTAGGAATTAAACCATACTTTAATCAGAAGATGCATGAAGTATTTCCATAATGATTTCATGTATGTGTATGTGTGTGCAACTATAATTTTAAACTGATTGGGGTGCAAGAAACAAAAAAATGTCCTTGAATTGAATGTGACCAAAAATAATTGATAGTAGACCATACTGTAGGTCAGAAACTGACCAAGTGGAGACAGGGTGTTGCACATAGATATCATGAGAGATGTCTCTGTTGCATGCATATCTTGAACTGTTTTTCCTTAAGGATGTCCTTCTGAAAGAAATAAGTCCTGGGAAAGAATTTGAAAGGAAGTGACATAAAATAAACTACTGAATAATTATTAAGAAATTAAGAGAAAATTGTATTGAGAAAATGTTAAAATACCATTAATAACATTAAGAAATATTATAAAATAATACAAATACAGTTTAGCAAAACAATAGTAAGAAATACAGGCAGTAAACATATGCCTCATTGGGTCTTCACCTTGCTAATGAGTATGTGATTAGAAAGCCACACAGATAAGAAGGAAGAACCAAGTTGAGCCTTTCCACTGTTGGAAAATCAGTTCAGGCAGAATGAGCAGTAACCTAAATACATTTCCCCCAACCACAATAGTGTAGAAGAAAGATAGTTTTGACAGCAACATACTTTGTGCTTTCAGCTGCATTTCCTCCTGTTTATTTGGAGGAATTTACATGTATAAAGTACAAAAGCAACTGTCAAGAGAATTGTGCTATGACAGGTTCCTGGTGAGCTACAGAACTATCCCGAGATCAGTCACCAGAGCAAGCTCAGCTGAGTTTCTCATGGGTTCATTGATGAAGAAATGCTGCCAGTCTCACAGGTAAAACTTTGTCCTCAAACTCTAAGAAAGAGCAATTCAGCTGCCTGAAGATATTAGGATGAAGGACTTAAGTTCTAAGAGCACTGTTTTTCTTTTTTAAGCCTTAGAATTCAGGTTTAAGCCAACTAAAATTCAACTCCAAGTTCTGCCCAAGGCTAAAACTGAATGGCATCAAGTACTGAGCACTAACCTCCAGCATCAGATATCAACATCCTCAGAGGTCCTTGCATGGTCAGATTGATCTGGGTATTCAGTACAAAAGAGAACAGTCAATTATTTTGACCCGAATTACTTACAGTGAGACCCTATTGGTAGCCATATTCACAGGACAACTTTAAGAAAAATAATACTTAGTGTAAAGAAAGATGTCCATGTGAGTAGGAGCTCAGAGCACTGATAATCACCTGTGGATGAAGTAAGCAAAACTATATTCAAAAGCCGAATGACCAGCTATCAGGTTTAAAACCAAAGATTCATCTGCATATATTATTTCTTATTTTTAAATGATCAGTACAAAAGGCATAGGATGTAGATGACAGAGTGAAAATTGACGGGATAGCTATTTCTTTTGTTTTGTAATATAAAGTCATGAAAATAGGAGTTTACTTCAGAGCAAAAGGTAGAAAACCCCAGTCTTTCCATTTCTAAAAATGGAAAAATAAAATAGTTAATGTAATTTTAAATGTTGAGCTTGCTTAGAATTCTCTGTCTTTCCAATTTATTTTTCAAATATTTTGTGATATAAAAAGATTTTTTTTTAAATTTTATTTCTTAAAATGTTTTTCCAGATTTTTTCCTACAAGATAAAATTGAAGATTGTTTTGAGGAATTTCTTTTCTAATGTTTGGGTTTTTCACAAATTTTTTTTCAAAATTAAGCAAATATGATGAGCTTGAAATGTGAAAAGAAAATCCTTTCATGATTCATCGACTGATTCTTTTATCTATGGGAAAAAGAAGAGATAACTACAGCCGTAGTGAAGCAACAAAGTTCTTTGCTCAGTCTTTAAATGAAGGAACACTTGTAATTTTTTGTTACAGTTATGTAGTGTATAATCTTTGCAAATAAAAATTTTCTACTTTTAAATCAATTGTTAGATACGACTTTTTTATTCTATTACACACAACAAATATGAATCATATATAAATTTCCATTCAAAATTTTTATAAAGTCACTACAGATATAAAAAGGCAATAACCCCAGTTCTACAGCCTTGTCATTCACAGATTTATATTATTCTCACAATTTTCACTGCATTAGAGAACAATATACTATCTTTTCAACGGATAATATAGCCTTCATATATATATTTGCACATTTTCTTATGAGATACATTTATTAAATAAAATACCAACATTATAGTTGAAACTAATAGACTTTAAACTTAACAATCTGTAATTGATATGAAATATTTGGCAGATGCTTTCTCTAAGTTTCATCTATATCATTAATATGTCTAATCTTTTAAAAAAATGCCTAAGACCAGTTCATTTTTGTCAGATATTCTTAAAAGATTCTTTCTGACTTAATTAAAACCATACAATTAATACTCTTTTGGTAGTACACAGGTCTTTAAAAATTGCTATACTAAAATCTTGATAAAGTTAGTAAAAGATCTTAAAGTATATCATTTGCTTACTATGAATATACCCTCCAGATAGGTCATCTTACAAGACTGAAAATGCAAATAAACATTTACTATCATTTGCTTTGGCATAGAAAATTCATAGAGCTCTGCAAGACAGAACTGACTGAAACACAGTTTCGAATTCATGTGAAATATCTGAACTTTGTAGCTTTAAAAATGAAGTTATTGCAATTAAACTTGAATCGCGAAATATGCCTCTTTTTTTCCTCAGAAATAAGGCAACAGTGCTTCAGGAAGGGTCACCCACAAATGCCCTGTGCAAAAAGCTTTTGAGCACAGGTCCACCAAACAAACTGCTCTCCAAACTTCCAGGTAACCTCACTCAGATTTTCTGATTACTCGGGAATGATGATAAAGAAGGAAGAAATGTTAAAGCCTCAAGAGGTTTAATTTTTCAAGTTTTCCAGTACACTGTAATATGGGCAGACCATATTTAATATGCAGCATAAAAGTAACTTCCACTATATATTTGCCTCTACAGCTGTTAAGGATGAGCTCTGTGTTTAACTTTCTATTCGTTCACACTTATTTACACAGCAGAGCATATTTTTACTTAGAAACAAGCATTTTTATAGAGAGACAGATGTACAGTATTAGAGTCTCATTTCTGTACCACTGACATCTGTTGCAGAATCCAAAACTTCTAGTGCATAAATGTAAATATAGGAATAAAATTTGGTGTTAATAAATAAATCTCTGTGAACGTTAGTGTTTGCTTCCAAGATGGGGACTAACCCTGTAACTCCAATGAAGCCAGGGAAACACATCTGAGCAATACATAATTCTGGAAAAAGAAGCCTTTAGCAGGCAATGTAATGAAATTGATACAGCCAGAATAGAAAAGCTTGTCCTCATAGGGCTTCCATTGGGCAACAGGAGAACCACTAAAAAGCACATTGGGAAAAAGTCTCTTGAGATTTCAGGCTCGATTTTTGCAAATCCTAGATAATACAGAGATTTCAAAATCATCCTGAGTGGTAGGAGGTTCATTATCCTTGCTACTGTGGTTTAGACTGATGACTTCTGTGGGCAATTTTAAACCTTGTAATTTAAAAAATATATGAAAAATTACATAGAATTGAAAGGTCAAGCAATAATTTCATACCAGGCAAAATGCGAGACAAAAGAGGAAAAGAGATAGATCTGCCTAACTATATAAATCACTCAGGAGGGAACTTGAGCACAGACTAGCATCTCTGAGTTATCAGAAAAAGAATTATACCCAGGTGAAAGAGAAGGAAGGAGACGGAAGGAGAAGGAGTCATGGCTGGAACTATGTGATTTTATATGCAAAAGACAAACCATATGGGATTTAAAACACCTTTAGAGAAGCATAATCTTGTCTAGTACTCTGTGAGAGGCTGTCAGAATTAATGACTTAAATTAATTTTCTCAGCTTTTCCTATCCATATATTGATTTCATTCTGCTTGTTAGGGTCCTGAGGTCACTACCAGCCCCCATGGGCCCTGTCCATCCTCCTCAGGGGTCTCCACTGGCTCTCCTCCAAGACCAGCAGCAAGACAATGCTGGGCCTCACCATGCCCTGGTACTTCTTTTTCCTCAAAGCTGGTCTTCAAGCATGGTCAGGCTTCCTGTGAGAGGCAAGTCAGGCCCAAGCCAGTGCAAGCTGAGAACAGTGACAACCCAGCCCCACTCTCATCACGTAAGTTCTGCCATTGACATCCGAAGAGCTAGGATTTGACCTGGGTTTTAACATTCCATATATACCCAAAAGAAAAAGATGTTCACGGAGCTGGATGCATTTTTCCCAAATCTCTGCACCTGAAAAAAGAGCTGCCTCTTCCACACTACTTTAGGGAGTTCCCCACAAGCTCGGGCAAGTAGGACATTCCAAATTTTTCATATATTTCAGTTTCAGACCAGTCATATCTTTCCAAGAAAGATGAAAAAAGTCTAGAGAAAGACAGTACCAGTGTGCACATATGGAGGATCAAAAATAGGTCTCTGAATGGCTTCTCACCCAGGGTGCTGCAAAGCATTTAAAGAATCAATAACTTTCCTGACACCTCAAAATTTAAACACCTAACTTTCCTTTTGCTATAATTTTTTAATTTTTTTATCAAGTTATGATATCATAAAGAGATTTGTTTTGCCTCAAAACGCATTACTAAATCTCTTTAATTTTAATGATGTTTATTGGAGCTCCTCAAGGGTAGGATTAGACCTTTACTCTAGCCCAAGGCAACTCATAATTAGCTTCACAGAATGCCAAGCACATCAGAACATTCATAAAACATCAAATATTTAAATGGTGCAGTATTGATTCAGGACTCAAATTTTATAAATTATATTTTAATATAATATATATTCCTAAGTAGGATCTTTTCCGGGACCCTACAAGCTAGCACTACATTTCCACAGAAGCAGCACAACCCACAGTAGGTCTGTCAACATCCCAAGATATTAGTGAGATAAGTAATTCTGTAGAAGTGAGGACTACGCAAATGAAGGTTTTTCAAATTAATGAGATATTAAGGCCATTATGTTCTGACTGTTAAGACAAAGTCAGATTTTTTTTAAGTCTGGTGTATAAAGGAAGCAGACATATTTTGCTGTCCTTTCTTTAAACCAGGAAAAGCCCAAGAGAAAAAAACAAGTAGTTTTTATGTTTCACTGTGAGTCATAGGACCCTGTTTTAGAGTATGAGCCCTGTGTTTAGACCTGTTAAATTCCATCTGGACCTAGTTCCAAATTTCAAAATCTATTGCCATTGAAAGATTTGCCAAACAAATTTGGACAGAAGATTTTTGGCTACAAGAAATTGGCTGTTCCTGAAATTTGCCTAAAAAAAAAGTCCTGAGCAGCTCTACACAACCTGCCCACAACCTGCTACACAAAGTAGTAAGCAAGCTTAAAATGTAACAGTGAAGTCCTGCCCTTGCACATGCAGGTATCTGTGTAAAATTAGTAAAAATCCCCATGGCACTGGGGGAAGCATTTTTGTAAAATTACATATATTAGTTTTAAGATCAAGAGTAAAACATCTTATTCTCTACTTATTCTTCCTGATGGTGATGAGAAAATTGCTTCCTTTCTCAAATTTAAAGTAAAGACAATAGCTGCATGTCTTTGCAAACAGTTGCAAGATTTATTGCTGCAACACACAGTATTTTACTTCAATATCAGAGCACTTTACTCAAGATGTGCATTTTCAGAAATGATAGTTCATAACTTGGAGTACCTAGACGTTACCAAAATTATCAGGACAGGCTGTGGAACAATGGGCCGCTCTGAATATCTTAAGCATCCCAGGGATTTTATGAGACCCAGAAAAACAGAAGGGGTGTCAGTCTCTGTTACCTGACACTCAGAGTCTGGTGGTGGTTTGCAGCATAGACATGGACTACATTTGTAGGTTACATTTTGCTGTGTCTGTTGGGCAGAGCAGGTCTTGAGACTCCCCTAATAAATCTGTGGCACCCTTACCTCTCACAGCTGAGCAGCACAATACATGGAATGAGTGTGTGCAGCCATGAAAAGGGCAGTGGGAGTACAAGACTGACTTAGAGATTGCTGCTTCTATAATAGTTCCCTCATTGGCTGTCATCAATGCCAGGGTTTTTTCAAGGCATTCTCTTAGTAAGTTAAGAAAGATGCTAAACACATCCTTGTGTTCCCACTTGTCAGATTCTAGCATGGTGACTATCTGCCCCTGGTCCCAGCAAGCCCTGCTGAGGCTCTGCTGACCTCACATGACCATCTCCCAGCCATGTGTTGGATGCCACAGAACCTGCTGCCTCTGTGCCAAGGGCTGGCAGCAGCATGGCAGGAGCTGGGGATCCAACAAACACCAGAAAGCAGATGACAGTGGGAGGAAGCCCCCAGTCTTCTCTGCCAGCTTCAGGCTGACCCTGCTTCTCTCCTGGGTGCCTATAATATAGCAGTAAACTAGGGAAGAATGTCCTGGTGACTGCATGTTTGGGGTGTTGGGAGGGGTGAGCATGCTACACAGTGGAGGATAGCTCATTTGAGAGACTTGCATCAAATCTAGCTGGGCTCCAACTTATGGCTTTACAAAAACATCACTTGGACACCGCTCCTCTGCAAAGCAGCTAAAAAAGGGATTGTGATCTGTGCAGGGCCCATAATTCTCCATTCCTGACAGTGGATTAAGTCAGGAAGGCATGTGGTGTTTTGAAATCTCTCTCCACACTGGGGTGCTGTGTTTCCTCACTACTTAAAGGCTGCTTGCTGAATAGCTAGGTTAGGAGCTCTTGGTGCAGCTGGCATGTCCTTTATTCCCTCTGTTTATACTGTGATCAGCACAGATACCTGTAAAGCTGGATTCCTGAGTCATGCCAGAGTCAGCCTTTCTGTAGCTGACCCTTCTTGGACTTTGTTCACATGTGACAGAGAGAAAATGTGACATTACAGTCCGTGGAGAAGGCATTGACCTTTCAGATACCCATCAGAGGTATTAAGTCTCTCCTACACACATTACATCTTCTTCCAGCATCCTGCTAGGGCCAGCTTTCTGTGGTGTGAGAACAAGGATGAGGTACAATGGCAGCTGAGCCATTGTGTGGGACACTTGGACATCTTTGAAGGACTGAGGCCAGCAGGGCGCAGTCCCATTTGGCAAAAGTTGAATCTGCATTGTATTCATAGTCTGGACATCATCATGCCTTGTGTGCTGGTCCTCATCCAGATTTCCCCTGATTAAGTACTTCTTTTACACAAGGGTGGAACCCGGACATGGATCAATGTGCCTGTAGCACAGCAGCTGGGATGAACCAGCAAGCCCACCAGCACAGAACTGTTCAGTCATGGGGTATTTGTATGAGCACCTGAGCTGCTGCGAAAGGGAACAGCTTCCACAGCTCTCTCTCTGGCAGAGCCCAAGAGAGAGGAGAGTGTGCTAAGATTCCAACGGATGTGCAAGGGAGAGAAGATCTTAATGGCTTGTCTGAGCTCATCTCAACTATTAGGAAGGCTTATTTCAGAAAGAGTGCCCTGGGAGCTATAAAGCAGGTGCTCACATTTACTGTTGCTTTTACAAAATAAACCATTATATTTAATGCCTCTGATTGGATCAGATGGAAGATATGGTTCTAATGCCAAAGGACTCCTGGTTTCCATGAAAAACAGTCAGGTGGTAGACTGAGAATTAAGCACTGGGAATTGGGGTAGAAAAAGCATATTTCAAACCATCCAGGTTTTCACAGATAAAGAAACTCCATTTATTGAAAAAGAAAACTTTCTAATAGTTACAAAGGAATTTTTATTCATAAATAGGCTCACAGTATCACTCTTTCATCCTTTGGATAGGTCAGTCTAGTGCTTGCTCTGAATTCCTTGAGGCAGTTTTAATTTTCAATTAATGCAGGGAGTCATTACCATACGAGCCATGCAGTGGAGGACTGAACCCAGTATACTGAGCAGAATCAGTTAAACTGGATTTTTCCACTGCTTTGTAGACTCTGAAGGTAAGCTGTGCAAATAAAATTACTTTTACTTCATCGTTCTATTGAAATATGGGTGCTCCCTTGGCTTCAGTAATTAAAATGCTGAAGAAAATCTAATTACAATTTTAAAATTAACTACCTGAGAATTGTGGTACCATACAAGTGAGTTCCTCATAATTTCAGTTACACCTGTTCAGTAATAAATATTAATGAGTTTTCAACTTGGAAAAGACAAAAACCTAATAGAACTGCTTTTTTTCATTTAATAGTAAATACTGGTTCTGCAGTACCACAGAGGATTTTTAGAAAACCAGAACAGCATACAGAATAATGGCCTTTATGGTGGGAGAACACTTTTACACATTTGGACAAAAACAATTTGAGAACTAAAGCCTTAAACCATTACTACTACAGCCAATTGAAAGACCCCTATTTGGCTTCTGCAGACCCATGCATTTTTGGGGTTCTGACCTTGGGTGAAATGGCAAGGTCTCACTTGTCAAAATGAAGATATCACTCCTGAGCCATCCAGCTTCTCTTGCAGAAATATTTTTTCACTAAGACAACTGATTGTGTATTCTCTTTCGACATTTAATGTCATTTTTTCTCTTTTCTCCCATTTCTGATCTCAGGGAAGCCATTTAGAGGCAATTCCTGGGCTAAGTTACTGGGTGACTTCATGCCCCTCACCATTAGCAAGTCTCACTAATGACCTAAGACAAATTGAAAAAGCATGCCTAAAGGGAAGAAATCATGCCAGTGTAAAACATGTCTGAGTGGCATCAGGACTAGGTTGTGTAAGCTTTCCCTCCTCAGGTAATCTATCCTCAGTGCTTCTTTCCATTTACTGTTTTTCTTTGTGAACAATATTGCTTCTGGGCTCTGTGAAATACCAAAGTGAAATCAGGTGCATCTCAGTCAAAGTGACATAGGCATCTTGTCACACAAAGACTAGCCTCAAGTATCATACATATTTGTCACAAAAACCTGAAGTGGAAAGCAAAAATAAACTTTTTTTTTAATGGAGATTATTGCTTCACCCACAACAAATTATTAGTGAGAAAATGTTAACAAATGCTAACAAAATGTTTTTCACTACGTGAGTGCAAAAAGTATGGAATTTCATAACCCGTGAAATAATCTTGTAGCAATTAAGCATTTTTTCACCTTTTGATCCAAAATAGCTGTAAACTAATTTCTTTGGAGATAATATCTCCAAAGCTTATCCCTGATGATTTTTTCAAGGTAAAATTAGATGAACAGACTTACAATTAAGACTGTTTGTGCATTTTATTGCATTTGTATCTGGAATACTACAGAAAAATAATCTTTTCAACATTGAATTATTTTCTAAAAGAAGTCCAAAAGTACAGTATTAAATAAAAATTTTATTTTTTTAGAGTTCAAAAATTTTCATTTAAAAATTGTCTTAGGTCAGTAGTGAAATTCATTCTCATTTTATCTAAGTCATTACAGTCAGAGCTGTCTACAGATAAGTAGATCATTTTGAACTAAAAGAGTCTCTGGGAACAGTTCATGTACCAGTAGGACTCAGAAGGAAAGGTAAAACCACAAGTGTATGCCTCTTACTTGTGTCTATAATTATACAAAATCACTTTCATCCCTAATGTACCACTATTATTTTATATTATATATTTATATTATCTATCTTATATATATATGTGTGTAACACAGCTAGACAGTGTCATTATTGGGCCAAGGGCTACTTGTGAGAAAATGTGCATACCCCTGTTTACCTATATTACAGTAAATAATGCGTTCAATTTTCAGAGAGTCCTGCAGCTTGGTTATGATGATCAGGCCCTCAAGAATTGATAAATATCAACAATAGGGCTGCTTAGCAACCTCTGTGTAATAAACCAAGAAAACATGACCACACAGCACTTTTTACACATGGCTTGTGCAGGACAAGTAGTAGTTTCAATCCCTGGGTAGGTTGCAACTCTTCTTCACCGTTCTTCCCTGTTTCCCTCATCCTCACTCCCACCCCACCTACTGTTCTTACAGGCAGGAATCTGACATGCATTTCTTTCAAACTCCCCCAATTTTTTCCCCCTTTATTTTTAAATTACTTTGGATGGCCCTTCTTCCTCCCAACCTGTGGACTGGATTGGGTGCTGGGTGCCATTCAGGCACTAAAGGGTATTTGCTTAGCTGCAGCTGTAACAGGCAGGAGACAGAACACAGCAAGAAAACTCCTGCTGACCTGTTGAAAACCTGAGCTAGAGTGGGTCCCTCACTTTACTGAGATGGGCTGTAGCCTGACAGGTCACGCCAGGGCACCAAGGGTGCTTGTTCTACATAAAGACATGGCACAAATAAATCACAGAGTCACAGAATATGCTGAGTTGGAAGGGACCCACAAGGATCATTAAGCCTAGCTCCTGGTTCTGCACTGCACCATCCTCAAAGTCATACAATGCGCCCAAGAGTATTGTCCAAACATTCTTGAACTCTGTCAGGCTTGGTGCTGTGACCATTTCCCCAGGGAGCCTGTTCCAGTGCCCAAACATCCTCTGGGGGAGGAATCTTTTATCTGATATCCAACCTAAACCTCCTCTGATACAACTTCAGGCCATTGCCTTAGATCCTGTCACTGGTCACCAGAGAAGAGCTCAGTGCCTGCCCTTCCTCTTCCCCTCACAAAGAGTTGTAGATTGCAATGAGGTCTCCCCTCAGCCTCCTTCAGGCTGAACAGACCAAGTGGCCTCAGCCACTCCTCATGCAGCTTCCCCTCAAGGCCCTTCATCATCGTTATTGCCCTCCTTTGGGCATTCTCTAAATGCTCAATATCTTTCTTACATTGCAGCAACCAAAATTGCATGAGATACCACTTGATGCAATATGAGCAGGGCTGCATGGAGTGGACTAATTTATACTTTTCATTTGCTGTCTTTTTAGTAGATGGAAGATACTGAAACTTACCATTTTATCATCATGTTTTTCACTTATATGTCAGCTTAGGCAATGGAGGCGTACTTATCTGTGGGCAGTTTGACATGGGCTTTGTCAGCTTACATGGGAATTCTGTTGAGGAAAAGAGAGAACAAATTTTTCTAGTAGATATTAATCACTGCACCTGTCTTCTTTTTTAACTCATTTCTATGCCACTTTTCTCCCTAAAGACACAATTAATTGATTCATCGCTAAAAAATCCACAAGGTGACCTGTAGCTACAGGACAGCTTGGTTACCTGAGAGTGAAGGCTATCTGAAAAATAAGATTCCTTTTGAGAAACTGTGGGTGAGATGAAGAAAACATGATCCTGAAAAAAACCCCAAACTATTAACCCATTCAGGGCCACAGGAACTTACAACTGAAGTTCCATGTGCTATGTATATGACTTGTTTTAAAAGGTTGTGGTTTGTTATTTTTTTTTAATTTGACTAACAAAGCTCAAACTGCATTAAAAGTATGTTGACCTATTTGCTGCTGCTTTGGTTCACATACTAAGTCTCATGACGAGTTTCAGTCTTCAGACTAAACATTTCCTCATTTATTGTCTCTTATTTTAACAGCTGGACTTCTACAAGTATGCGACACGTAAGTAATTAATGCTCCTTTAAATATTCAGAAGCCACATCCTGCACCTACCATTCTATACAAGGTCATAGGAAATGTCTAAACACAATTTAATATATATTTTTTTGGCAAAGGAAGCAAGATTTGCACTTTGGTGTTTGAAAGCTCAGGGTGTTTAACCTTTGTTTTGAGACTGGAAAGATGCCGTCCTAGCAAATGGAGGCTGTGATACTCACCTAATCTGAAGATTTAAGGGATAAATTGCAAAACATGAAGTGAAATCGCAAGAAAAAGACCCTTAACTATAGGTGGCATTATGGTTTGCTTCAATCTTTGGCATTCTTCAACATTTTTGTTTAACACCCTGTGTCATTTGCATCTTGTTAGCAAACACAGGGTCTAATATCTTGAACTGCATGCATTGCCATGGAAAACAGCACAGTAACTGCATGGAGAAAGCCTCCTTGCTCCTCTTACATGGGAAAATGATCACAACTTTAAAGTCAGCAAAAACACCCAGAAGTGGTTTTAAGGCAGGTAGAACTCTAGTCTTCCAACAAACATGCCATGTGTTTTGTCAGTGACTTGCTGAAGCATGATAAACCACCAGGAACTTCATCAGAGCAGAAGGATATCCTGTCATTTGTCCTGTCTCCTCCACTATGAACTTTCAGTTCTCACCGAGGAGAGGTGCAGGGTGTGCCTCCAGGTGAATGCTGATATGGACTCTATTCCTCTCCACATGAGGACAACCCTGACCCGCCACTACTTTGGCCAGTGCCGCAAGTATCAGCCACCTAAGTTCCCTTCTCACCTGATGCAGGAGGCAGCCGGCCTTCATTACACCCCAACACACAGCTCAGCAGTACAAAAAAACCCATGAGGTGGCTGACCACAAGCAAAGTGAGGATGTCATCATCTAGGATGAAAGAGATCAGAGCTCTGTATGCCAAGCTTACATTGGTACTCATCTGTGAGTCAAGCAGCCTAGCAAAGCATCAGCCACATGTCCCTCTTCTAAATCTGCTCTGTGGGGTCACTTGGGCACCCATTCTGCCCATCACATCAGTTGCTGAGTAGTCCTTATCCGTATGCCTACCCGTCTCTGCAGGAGCCAATTCACCCAGTGCATATTCATGAGTTCTGCTGCAAAACCCATATGCCTTAAAAGCCTTTGTGGTGTGACAGTCAGCACAGATATGCCTAAATGGCTTCATGCATCTGGCATTTAGGTGATAGTGCAAGTAAGGATATAACTTCATTTGGAAGAAAATCAGAGGGATCAAGTAGAAAATTATTGACGTACAAAGACTTATTACTGCTAGTGATGAAACATTCATGAAAAAAGACTTAAACATCAATGTGTCAAGCCTTTCTGCTAATCTAGGGCACACCATCAGGATTTGCTGTAAACAGCTGTCAGCTTTTCCATCAACAACTTTCCTCTGCAATTATTGGTAGCACATCCATGATCAAATACCATCACCAGAGCAAAATGAAAGTTCAGTTAGAACTGAGTAGTAATTTCCCTACAGTCTTCCAAGAAGGAAACCAAGAGGTGATATCTGCCCAGAATCAACAGGGCATCCGTTAAAGTAGTCAAGATTCTATGAATCCCTGTGTTAATGGTTTCTTAAATAACAGTCAACAGCTTCATATTTCTACCATGTCAGCCTCACTAGAGGCCCCACTAGCAAAATCCAGAATCCTTCAATATGTTGAGGAGTGGAGTGGAAAAGACTGAGAGGAGTGATCTAAAAAAGCCTCCATTTCTCCTGCAGAAAAGCTTCCTTCAGCAAAGAAACAGAAAAAGATGAAGCTTACTCGTTGCATAACCTTTGGCAGCAAACATTCTGACCTGAGTAGATTAACAGTAAATCATTAGATGTAATTTAGATCAATTGTTGACACCATTAGTTCAAATGATTTTTTAAACTCACCTGAAATTTCTCTGTGTGTACTCAGAGGCTGAATTAATGCTTTTCAACCATGTCTGCGTGTTTAATTTGAAGTCAGGTATTACACAGAATTCATGTGTCTGCACTTGGATTTTTTTGCTGGTTTTCTCAGCATATAAGTCATGGTTTGCTGGCTCCTAAGTCTCCTCAGAGAAACAGAAATCAACGGGGAGATTGAACAGCACTTTACTTTTGGGATACTCCAAAGAATAAAGAAGAAGGGCCTTCTCAAAGGGGTTGCCACTCAGTTTAACATTAGGAAGTATTGTTAGACCATCTAATGCAGTTCCATGTATGTAGGAAAATAACAAGCTCTGCATTTCTCGTGGGAAAGCAAGGGGAGTCTTTTGACCAAGGCTGGCAGCTGTGTGCTGTAAGATAAACAACCTTGCAGGCCCATGAGAACCTGGAAGCAGGCTGGATGAGCTCATAGATTTAGCAGCCTTCTGTTAATAGCCAATGAGTATTTGTTTATATCTATTTGCACCAATAGTCTTAATGCACGTATTGTCAGAAATACTATAATTATAGAAGTTTCTTCAATAAAGTGGAGTTTTGCTGTTAATTCATATTGAATCGTCTGCAATTCTTCGCAAGCCCGTTAAGCTTCGACACATGTATATCAGCAGTTTCCAATTGAGGACTTAAGAAAATGGGAATCTGCTGCTGTGTTTATTTCAAAGATTAATCATGTCTTCTGATAAAAACATGCATCCTAGGCTCGACACAAGGCACAGAGAGCCACTTCAAGAAAGCTGAGCCACACCATACATGCTTTGTGATATGCAATTGTGAAAGCATTTTCATATTGTTTAGCATTGTTAAGAGGTTGCTATACAGAGTAATACACTAAAAATAATAAAATCTACAAATTTCCAAGAGTTGTAGAGTATTTTGAGGAAAAAACAAAACTTGTGTTGAACAGATGGAGCAGATAAAGCAAAGTGGATAACTACAAAATGATTTAACTGCAACCTTTAAGCCTTTGGCAAGTGTTACCAGTGTTTAGAAAGATCTTCAGAGTAAGTAGAGAAATAAAATCAGGCCTAGGGTTTAGGGGGTTTTTAAAGCAATGTGCCAATTTTGCAATGTGCCAACTTTCCAGAGCAAACCGCTCTTAACTGAACATATTCTATACCACTCATAAGTGTATTCCCAACAATGAAAGTCTTTGTTGCAAACCTAGCAATTAGAGATGTGACCTGAATAAAATGTGCTCTTACTCCTTCATAATAATATTTCTCTGCTTGCAGTTATTTATGGATATGAAAATTCAGGTCAATTTGAAAAACATTAAGACAAATCTCTGGTGAGACTCTGCATGTGGCAGAGCCACTCACGGTAGCCAGATCAACAGGCAGTGATCAAAAGCTTTGTTTTCCTAGGTAATTACAGTAAATACAGATATCAACTGTTGTGACATTACTGGATTCAGGAATAATTTTTTTACTGTACTTATCTAAGACCCGTTATACAGTCAGAAAATCACACTCTACTTTATAAAAAAAATTATTTTATCATGGCTGTTAAGAAACACAAATTCATTCCTAAATTATATTAGTTACTTATATACTTGTAAAGCATGCTTACAGATGATCACTGTAGGGAATGAATTGCAGAAGAAGGTGTATCAGAAGTTAGAGGTTATAAATTGAGCTGGTGATCAGAATGAATTCATAAGCTAAGGAAAGAACTATCACTTTAGGTAATTCTGAGCAATTCAGAATTGCAGCCTTCTGGAAACCTGGTCCATTAGCAGAGGAACAGGAGAAGATGCTTGCTTGAAAAACTGTTGTGAGACCATGTAATGGCATGTGATTATGAATAATTCACTGTAAATACTTCCACTGCCTGTTTAGATTAAAACAAATTTTAATTTCCCCTCCTCATCACAGTATCTTTGTTATAAAGATTCAAAGATATCTGATTGCCTTAGATCAGCATTCACACATCCTATTCCTTCCCATCATTGCAGTGGATTAGGTCTCTTCTAAGAATGTTTTCTATCATCAGCGATATCATTTTGACTTGTGAGACTTGACTGTGATATTTCAGATATCTTGTGCAGTGAGGTGGTGGTGAGGGAAGAATCTGGCTGCATTGCAAAACAGGCATGACAATCATACATTCCCCTGTCTCACTGGAGATAGGGACTGAGGTGCTGAGACTTGGAGCACTTTCTTTGCCTTTCAGGAAACAGTAGCATGGTAAAAACCAATAATAACTAGTCTCCAGGACACAATCTACGTTTAACTGTTTCTCTAAGAATTGACTCTGATGGCTGTCTTGTTTGTAGCAAACAAACCTGCCGAGCATTACTGCTGATACCAAGACATACAGGGACACCTTTTGTAATACTTCCACAGTCAAGAAGGTTACAGACCAGGCTTACAAATGAGACAGTTTTGACGCATAGCTATAACTAGATTATAAGGAACATAATCTCCTGCAGTGATATTTATGTGTTTAATCACCTCCACCATCTGCTCTAGCAAAAGCTAGAGCATCCAACCCCACGTTAATGACCAATCACCACAGTGGAAAGAAACATTCCTCATTTACTCTCTGCCTGTGAAGAGGTAATACAGCTTAAACCTCATTGATGCCTACTCCCCATTTACAGAGGTATCTTGTGAAGCCAGGGCAAGACTCTGAGCTTGCATTTCTTGTTCTATGCTGTAGTAGCAACAATGTTCCCATATGGAGCAAAAGGTGGGAACTGCGTCCTAGATTCCTCTGACATGTAATGTCGTGAATAAAAACTAAAAACAACTGTTAGAAGTTTCACATCCAATGTATCTATTGGCTGAAGGAAGATCATCCTGTGGTAGGAAGTGTAATTATCTGCAAGTTACAGAAATATTCAGCAATGTGAGTGCCAAGTAAGATGACACACAGGCACCCCCAAAATACCAGGCAGTGGAAGGATTGTAGGAAACCTTATTTCCAAAGTCAAGAACACCAGGCTTAAAGAACATTAACCATAACAGTGTTTCAAACTCCAGGCCTGGGCAAAGACGCCCCCTGTTCTTCTCAGGACTTTTATCATCCCTGGCCCCACCCTCTGTGGGGACCTTTGACATGTCTGCAAGGACTTATCTTTTTCTTCTAGCAGGGATGGTTTCTCTGCAATGCAGGGAGAGAAAACATCTAAAACTGTCTTGGAGAAAGATTCCTCTTCTAGGCAGAAGAGTCTTCCTAAGTGAAACAAGCTCTGATCTTGCCATAAATCTTCCAGAAAGATTTTCTACACTTACAGTGAAGTACTGGATGAAGGATTAATACAAAACTGTACCAACCCATATGAATTGTCAAAGACAGAAGAAACTACAGAAGAAAAAGAAAGAAGAATTCTATCTGCTTTTCTTTTGGTTTCTCAGTAAGGTACTGCAATACTCACCAAACTGCCTATATCAAATGTCTGACTTAACCTGTTTTTGTCAAGTGTCTTTTTCATACCTTAGAAAGATGCTCCCTTTCCACATTCAGAAGAGAATTAAGAAGTGTATCAAAACTTTCCTAAACATGATTCACTTTTCAAAATAAATAAAAGAAAGAAGCTGAAAGAACCAAAATCCCACACACAAGCAAGAGAAGAGTTCTGATTGCCTTAGCTGTTCTCCCCAGGACAGTGTCTTGTCAGGTGGACATCACACGGAAAGTCACACCAATCCACTGGCTCCCACTCACCAAGCTCCAGCCCTTCAGCCACCTTGCAGCAGCCCAAGCTGCAGACGTTTCTGTCCCTGGATCTCCACAGCTGTGCCTCAAGCATGGAAGCGCTGTGTGGCAAATATAGATGTGCTCTGTGATGGAGCCCCAGGGACCAGGCCTCAAGCCTGCTTCTAAAATCCCCCATGAGATGAGGACAGAGTTGATCTTTGATGCCAGACATGCTAAAAGTAAGAAGACAAGCTTCAAAGTGCAGTAAACCCATAATCTTTGCCCTAAATTTTTAATTCCCCTGATTTCATCGCTTTGCAATGTTATCTCAGTTACAGCTTGCATTAATTTGCCAATCAATTAAAATATGAAGAGAAGCTATTACAGAAAATGTTTTAGAGTTGAACTGAGAGGCTTAAGCAATTTTACTTTGAGGAGATATTTTCTAAATACATACCAGTAATTGGAACAAAATTGCCTAAAATTAAGCTTATGTTGGATACTTTTCACAAATTTGGCTTGCTTTAAGAACAATACCTTTTCTTTTTTTAAATTTATATGATAATTATACAACCATTCTGTAGCTATCATGTTCAGTCAAAGTAAGCTGTACATGAACACTGTTTAAAGAGGAAACATTTCTAGTTTTATTAACCTGTAAATCTAATTCGGAGTCTCTACTTTAGAAAAACTAGAAGGTAGAGCCTTATCTTACTCAAGCTGCAATTTGCATTAACCCTGTGGACCATCAGACTCTTTAATACTTCAGTTCACCTGACACAGCAACAGCAGTGGCTTCAACAGCCTACTATTTTTTATAGCTCATGTTCTGTTCATTTCACCTCCCTCCCCATGGTTATTTGCCTTACACAGAGCAGTGACTCCTGCAGATCCTTAAATTAACTAATTGGCAATCAATACAATCTTCCACCTTCAACTATACCTGATTTTAAAGGTATTTTTCCATAACTCCTTCTGTATAGGCAGTCACTTGGTTGGGCCAACTGAAGAGAGACACCATTTATTGTACTGCATTTTGTCCTCCCATCAGAATGAAAATATACAGAAGAGGGAAGTGACTGACATGCACAGCAGCTCTCTAAAAATCCTGTTAGCATCAGCAGAGCTGTCACTGACATTTCAGAAGTATTTGTACAGCTTCAGGGCAAAAAATTCCTAGGAAATGGCAAAATGGTTTCCAAAAGAGCTGAAAGCTCTCAACTACCCTTAAATTAAAAACCAGGAGCACTGAGGATACTTTGTCTGTAGCCACTGAAGAAAAACGCTTGTTCCAAATGCTGCTACTGTGTTAGTTTTCACAATGCAGAAACGATGACACTGTTATCCTAATAACAATAGCTTATTGACAGGGGTCAGCAGGCATCTTGAGTGAGCAGAGTACGTGTTACACATCTGATCAGCAGGGAGCCAAATGAACACACAGCCTCTCCAAGCAGGATACAGCTTAACTCTGGTGCTCACTGAGCAAGCAGGACTCTTAACATAAGAAGTACCAGTGGTCCTGGGACTTGTATTGCTATTATTAAGGAGAGCTAGCACTAATCCATCAAAACAAGAACTTTGCTCCAAGCTGCTTCTTCACATGGTATCATGTGAAGATGATATATGTATATAATGAAACCACATGAAAATCCTGGGACATCTAGCTAAAGCTTGAGTTTTACCAGAAAGTGTCACATATGGCTTTCTGGTGGAGGCAATGTTAGCAATACAACAGGAGCAGCTGAGGTCCTCAGGTAAGATGCAGGTATTGCTTTAATTTGGTTGTGTGACATTTTTCTTATATCTGCTAGCAGAACAAAGCTGTGCTGAAGGGGGTGCACAAGGCTTGCCAATCTCAAACTTATTTTTAAAAATCACATGGGATTTTTGTATGCATTCACAACAGTAAAAAAAATAAACCTAGAAATTAAAAACGCATTGAGTATCGAAACCCAGATGACTTCTGCTGGCAGTGTGACTAATCACCACTCTCTGGCATTTTTGAACTGCTGAGTCAAGGGAATACAAGAGGTGACCTTCCTCTCACTTCACTCCCAGAGGCTTGCAGAGAAGTAGTACATCTGTCTATGCACAGCAGGCTCTGTGAAAGCAAAGAGCAGCGGTGTTGGGACCTCTGAGATCACCTAACCAGAACACGACTAACAAATTGCTCTGCTGAAGGTGGGATACTGTTGTTATTGGTAATGTTTGCATTGCAGATCTGGCTAAAACAAGTCACTGAGATCTTCCTTTGCACAGTCTCTACCACACTTTGGTTATTTGGGGTTTGGTTTTGACTTCTAAGATGTCAGCACCTGCCAGGCTAATGTGTTAGAACTCTGGCTTTCTGCTTTATGCAGACCAACCCTGCCCTGGCCTGCTGGGTACAGGCTTGGGGACATGGACCTTGTGGGCATGAACCATCATCGCGTGCCCCCACAGCTGTGCTGAATGCTGAAGCACCAAGCACTACCTTACTCTGAGCAAGGAAGAAGGAAGATCCTTTCAAGCCCATAACTGGTATTCTTGCTCCCTGCTCTTGTGCAGACTACTCGCCCCTCAGGAATTTCTCATTTTAACTACAAAACTTGCACATAATTCTTTGACCCAACCACTCACTAAATGTTGTATTTCTAAACTAGAGCCTTCTAGGCAACAACAGGCTCCCAGTTTCAAGAGTTTAGGATAAAGCATGGATAAGAACACATTGCTCATACACAGTGAATAACCAAGAGGGCAGAAGGTGATGAATGTTCACCAAATACAACCGGAAGGCTAAGTAATTTTTTTTATTTGTTCTCTTTCAACTCATCAAAAAATATCTCCCAGATGAGTTCTTCTACCCAAACTTCAGCACATATCTAATACAATATCTATCATAAATATGTATTATACCTAGGTTAGAAATCCTTGAATAACAGAGTTTATGAGTAAAGGGGCTTACCTGTCCTGTGAAAGTGTCTAATTAACTCCGAACAATAATCACAGCCCTAAATTTTGAAATGTGGAGGTTTTTTAAGGGAAGGACAAAATAATTAATAAAAAATGTAAAGCCTTTTCTTACAGAATGGAGCACAGAGGGGTACTACTTTCTAAACTTTATTGCTTTTGACAAA